>LNGL01000004.1:330408-404544 GCA_001510565.1 Knoxdaviesia proteae
AGTCGGGCGGCCGCGAGAACGGCACGCCCTCGGCGCGCAGCAGCGCGCGGCCGCGCTGCGCCGCCGCCAGCGCCTGCGCCAGGAACGCGTCCTCGCGCTTGACGTCGTCGCCAATGTCCGGGATCGCCAGCGCCGTCGCCTGGCTGCCCGTCACGCTCATGTGCGGCGCAAACGCCGCGCTGCTGTCGCCCGTCTCCGGGATCAGCCGGATGCGCGCCAGCGACGTCGCCAGCGCCGCCGAGTTGTAGATCGTCAGCCGCGTGTGCGGCACCAGGTCTTCCCGCTCCTCGTCGTCGAGGTCTTCCAGGTCCGACACCGGGATGTCGTCCGCTTCGGGGTCGCTCTCCTCGTCGTCCTCGTCGTCCTCGTCTTCATCCTCGTCGGCCGCGGCCTTGGCAGCTTCCACCTTGGTTCCGTTGGGGGCAGTCGGCGCGGCCGTCTCCGGCTCGGATGCTGTGCTGGCTTTCTTGGTGTCCTTGGGCTTGGCCGCCTCCTTCGCCTTCTTCGGTCTCACGATGCGTTCTTCAAGCTCAATCGACGACTCCGACGAATCGCTATCGTTGATGGCATCGAAATCGATTCCGTCCGCCTCGTGCTCAGAATCTTCCTCCTGGTCGTCCTGTTCTTCGACTTCCTCTTCCTCCTCCTCCTCCTCCTCCTCGTCCTCTTGAACTTCGGCTGCGGCGCTTCGCTTGCTGGGCTTCGTGGCCTTCTGCTTCTGAATGGATTTGAGTCGGCGGGTTTCCTTGAGCTTCTTGAAGTCTGTGCCCTTTTCGGACGCAAGGGCCAACTTGAGCTTGCTTCTGGTCACCATTTTGGCTTGTCGGATGTGTGATGAGGCTGTTTGGAGAGGTTGTGAGATGTCCAGATTTGTATGCAAAAAAAAAGAAGGACAATTAATGGCAGAAAAAATCTCTGCAATGAATAACCAGAATTTTTTGGTATAGTGGGACATTCTGCCGCAATTTTTGTTTCACCGCCTTTATATACCAACTTCTGATAAGATATTGGAACCCTATGATTTTTATATTAGGGTTACATGTTTTAGGTACATTTATCACCACCTCATACACATAATAGATCATCCTCAAGTAAGGAATTTGATTATTATGTAACCTTTATGTCAGATACATAAGGCTGCTAAGGCAGGTGGGCCACTAGCATTATTACTTCTAACCTAGAGAAAGCCACTTTAAATCATATACGAAACAGTATATATCCAAAGCAAAAGCAGAATGAATATATAAAAACAAGGCACGCCTGCAGAGCTAAAAGGACTAAGAGCAAAAGACAGAATGAAAGATAAGAGGGGAAAAAAAAAGGAAGAGAAAGACTATAAAAGAAATCGGACATAGTGCTTAAAATCAAAACGCTTGCTTAGCAAGGAAGTTTCGGCACCTGAAACAGTATGCCAAACAGCACAAACCAACCAGAGGGATCATTCAGTATAGGACAAAAAAAGGGCCAGAGAGGCTTTCGAAATGAATGTGAAGAAGTGGTAACAAAATCAATAACCAGCAAAACGCTAAAACCACCAGGCCAAATGAAACAAAAGAACAAAAAGAAAATTCGCAGAGTAAAAAGAAATTATCAAGACCGATCCCTTCTGGTATATCTAATCAGCTAGCGCCAATTCATGGAGTCATAAACCCGCACTCTGAGACCTCATCTGTCCCACCAAATCACGATCGGCACACTTCACTGCCTTGGTGGCTAGCGACTCCAGAGGCAGGTGGTCTGGAGAGGCACCATCAAAGAAGATCACCATGGCTCGTGGAGTCGTCGGCTCCGGAGACTTTGGCGACTTGTTGTTTGCGGAAATGCCCGAGAGGATATCCGACACCGGGACGCCTCCTATCGTCTTCGCTGGAGGCATCCATGTTTCTACCCACGGCCTGTGCTTCTCGCTCTGAACAGCCGATGCAATTTCCGCACTGGTGGCACTGATGCCAGGTGACCCGGTGTGGTTCAGACTGAGGCTGGATCCAGGACCCCTGAGACTGGAGAATCCGTTGGAATGGCCGGCTCGACTTTGTGGAGGAGGAGAAGTAAACACGCCATTGGATGTATCAGGCTTGCCGTTTATACCCACCGAGTTCTTCCGCGCAGGTGTTCCGTTGGAGCTTGAATGGTCACGCTTGTTTTGCGAACTTGCCCGAGCAGAATTGGTTCCGTGAATGGGGCAGTTGGGAGATGGGTAATCTTCGACAACTTGGAACCGCGACAGGTCGACGGACGCAGCGGAAACCGACCTCATCACTTGGCCCGGTGGTGGCCGTGGGGCGACGGCGCCATTGCCGTTATGGCTATGGGCTCCATTCTGAGAGCCATTCTGGGTTCCGTTATAAGTGCGAGGCAAGCTCGCATTCGTCTCTCTAGTCCGTCCTCGGCTTTGGGCACGATCTTCTGGGTCATCAAGGGGAAGGAATTGTTTCCGAGACGTCGAGTTTGCCAGTGAAGCGCGGCCATCATTCTCAGAACTGTTTTGCCTTGGTAGCGGAATTCGTTTGATTCCGGGCGGAGTGCCGGCTCGGGCAGCCGTGCTTGAGCTGCGATTTCGAGTGCGCGGAACGGCAGTTCTCAGATCAAATCCATTTGTGTAGTTGTCGGAGTCGGCTAGAGTGCCCAGTTTCTCAAGTGCGAGACTGTCGAGTGCTCGAGAAGTATTCATGATCTGATGGCCGTTCAACCGTTTCCGGTCGGCACTTTGGGCACGGCTCGAGTTCCGGGATTTTGGTGAGGATGGCCGGTTGAAAGACTGACTGGACTCCATAGTGCCGGGGCGCGATGATGACTTTTTACGACTATGTTCTTCGGGCCCACGAGAATTTTGTTTCGGAGGCTGGATGTTTTGACGGCGATCCAAGGTAGACGGAGCTTTGAGAGACTGGAGCATGAGAAGCTCGTCCCCATCAACAGCAACATCAGAGCCCCAATCGGAAAACACAGTATGATCGGATATCGAAGACGCAGGGTACCGATCTGAGCCAGGGCCGAGCTTGTCGCTTTTAAACATCAAAGATATCTTCCCAGACGAAAATTCCTGGCCATTCAGCAACTTCATTTCCTTGCGACTCCGAAAAGATGTATCCTTGGCAGAGGAATTGGACGTGCCGGTGCCGGGTCTTGACAATGTTCCATTCCTTGAGGATGACAGTTGAGCTTGCATTTCCATGTACTGTGACTGCGCCTCGAGGTATCGTTGGGTCATGGATTCAATTGGTGGAATGGTGATTCTGGGCCGAAGAGGCATCGGAGTGGGACTGGGAGCGATGGGGGTTCGAATGTACTCTCCATCAGGGTCTGCAGAAGATCCCGGTCCGTTGTTGATGGAGATTGGCTGAGGGACATTCGCACGAGGACGGGCGGAGGTTTTACGGCCTGGTTGTTGAGGCTTTGGTGATGGCTTCCGTTGAGCCCGATGTGAAGACAGAGCACCAGATGCTATCGAAGCCGGAGACAATGCCATAGTATTCCGTTCAAGAGTGTCATCCATGGCGAAAAAGGTACCCTGAGACCCGGATGCCGAGGATTCTGCGTCGGGGCGATAGACGAGTCTGCCTATCGGAGGTTCGCTGGTGTTGACAATGAGAAGCTCCTTCTCGCCACGGCCAAGGATACCGTAGATATTGACTTCTCCGTCTTGAATTCCAATCACAGCACTGGTGCCAGCGTAAACCATGCCGCCGTCGGATCCACAGTAGTTGCAGAACACCACGATAACTTCGTGCTGAGAGTTGGAGCGAATGATGGGTTCTAGACGAGCAATCCAATACATCAAGGATTCGGTATCCGGGCGAGTTGGTTCTCGACTGAAAATACGGCCATCTTCTTTTGTTGGCCAAGCCATGGAAACAATGACCAGATTGGCGTCAACTTCTAATACGTGAAAAGCAAACTCAAAACAGTGCCAGGGCTCCGAGAGTCTGTAGGGGCTAGATGAGAAAAGTTGTGAGACACGGTTAGCGTTCAGATGACATGAAAAATATGTGATGAAGATGCAAGCACCGCAGGAAACAATCAATGCTTACTTGAGATCCATGGATATTCCTATGGCGGTCTGGCCAAGGTCGGGAATATTCTTGCCAAAGAATCCACTTGGGCCTTCTAGAGCCCAAGTTTCCTCAGTGGTGTAGAGGTGAGTTTTCCGATAGTTGGCAATAGTTTCGCCATAGCCGTTGACCACGATAGAAGAGTTGTAGAATTCGGGATCACTAGGCCATTTTGGAGTAAGATCAACTTTTTCAGGGTAACCAACCACGACGGTGCAGTCGTATTTGAGGGCCACTGTTCGTGCCCATAGAGAACTGATTCCCGAACCAGACGGTTCTAAGAAGGGGTATATTTCAGAGAGGGACCGGAATCGGTGACCTAAAGGAAAGAAGAAGTTGAGCATGTGGTTAGCAAAGAAGACGGCTATATTTCTAGCCGGAGTGTGTCGAGTGCGCGGTTGTTCGGTGAGAGAGCACGGGGAGATGGTAAAGGCTGGGGAACTGACCAGAAAAGGCAAGTTCAGGAAGCACGAGGAGATCGAGCTCCTCGAGTTTATCGCTGCCAGCCTTCAGCAAAATGGCATCTGCGCGAGAGAGATTATGGTTCGTATCACCCAGAACAGGAGAGAACTGCAAGCACGCTATCTTCATGGTGATCAACAACAGATGGCGAGCCTGGCGAGAAGAGAAGAAGAGGAAGAAGGAAATCTAGGTGATCGATCGTATCTCTCTCCGTTATCTCTTTAACTTCTTTGCCAGCGCGCAGTCGCCGCAAAGGCCCGAGTCGTGTTTCGGCGGATTTCGAGCGACAGAGACATACGAACAGATAAGCAAAGGGGAAGATATATATAAAAACAAAAGAGATTGAGAAAAAGATGGATTAATAGACAAAATATCAAGAAACAAAAAGAGAAGAGGAAGAGAGAGAAAAAAAGGAAGAATTCAAAAAGAAGATTAGAATTCAAAAAGATATCGAGATATTGGAAGAAGGGCCGGATAGTGGAGAGAGAGAGAGAGATGGGAATAATGTCTGGGTGATCAGAAGAGTGGAAAATCAGTGGGTGGGAAAAGGAGAGAAGGAGGGAAGGGGAGAGAGAGGGGGGGGGAGGAAGGAAGTGAAAGGACGAAGAGAGAGAGGGAACAGCCGCCGATTACAGAAACGCGGGAAGCAGGGAACAGGTCTGTTAGGTGACAGAAACGGACAAACAGCACTGTCAAATGTGCTGAAGATAGCGGCCTAGGCGGGAGAAGATCTGAAGACAACCAACGTGAAGAAGGGTAGAAAGCGAGATAGAACCAACGTCCACTACCTAAGTGTACACTATAAGTCGGTAACGTAACTGACTACACAGTGTAGCGTTCTAGCGAGGGAATTTACACAAGAAAAGAGGATTGAGTGGGAAAAAACAAAAAAGGAGAAATCAGATGGCGAGGGTTGAAGCGCCCAGTGGGAGATAGAGCCAAGTGCGGGGGAAAAGGCGAAGCAATTGGGAACGGGGGAATGTCAGATACGCCCAGAAAGGAAAGGGAAGGAGACAGCGAGAGAGAGAGAGGGGGGAGGGAAAGAGGGAAAGAGAGAGCGAGAGAGGGAGAATATGCGATTAAGCGGGTGCGCAATGGCTGCCCAACCCTCGTTAAGCGGTTGTTACGGATAGACGCATAACGCATCTGCACAAATGCTGGTCAAAGACGTCCGTCTCCTCTCTCTCCTCCCTGTTCCTTCCTTGTCCTAAAAGGCAACTGGACGCAGCACCCTTTGAACGCCGGCGTGATATGTACAGTAGTTATGTATACACGACAGTCCTCACTGGTACACCATCCCGCCGGGCCCACGAAGTACCAGATCGCGCCCGATCTGGCGGCCGCGGTACTTGCAATCACCAAGGCTGGAAGTACCCGCTCAACCTCCAAAAAAGAAACCACCACGCCCAAGAAAATCCCAAGCGGCGTGACGTTGTGTGTGTGTGTCTCTGCAGGATCCTTCCGTCGCCCATGAAGACGGGTGGTCCAATGGTTGTGCTACACACTTGCAGCAAAGTCACCGCACATACGAGTCGCGGTGCAAGAGGTACTTTCGACCACAGACCGCAAAAAAGCGCGCGATCCTGGCCTGCTGCCCTAAGCCCACCCTGGTTAGCCCGGCCGGGGATCCCCTCGGGCCAATAAAGGCGGCCGTCTAGCCGCCGCTTTTTGGATCTTCTTTTCTTGTTTTCCCCCTGCCCTGCCGGATTCTGTCTCTGGGACCCTATCATGAGTGGAGAAGGGAATTTCCCTGGGTTTTCCCCCCCATGCATCATGCAGCGCCAAAGAGAAGAGACACTTCTCGAGCCACCGCCCTATAATGTGTTGTGCTTCTTGCAGGGACCCGTCATCTCCCCCAGGCTTGGTGGTACGGTATGCTGGAACTTTCCATCGTCGAAGCCGCTGGGCGCTGTATCTTCCTTGCTGGCAGTCCTCTCAGGTCGGAGTGTCAGCGCTTAAAGAGCGCCCGCCGTCCCAGGCAAGGAAGACACACAGGCAGAAAGGCAGAAAGGCTGAGAGAGTCCGTCGAAGCGCCACCCACCAAACCCACACACAGTCAACTACAATCAACTGCATCTCCAACCACCCCCCCCAATCAGCCCCCAAGCAGCCCGGACGCTTATCACGTCTTCCCACCCCAGACGTTGGGAAGCCCGCCCGCTTGGAGTCTGCCGTCACGTGTCCGGTCCTTCGTCCTTGGAAGTTGGAAGTTGGGAACTTGCTTTGGGTGGTGCATGCAACGCGTTAATCAATGCTCTCAGCTATTTTTGTCTCGGCTGACACTCTCTCTAAGCGCCAACATGCACTCAACTGCTACCCGCAGAACTTGCCACTGGCCTGCTGACAGTGCTATGTTTAGGATGGGAGTGCCGCTGTCCCTGCACTTATCACAGTGTTCACACCGCTGCTTGCTTATTGGCATGCAGTCTGTCTCCCCTCCTCATACAGACAAAACAAGGCCCGTAGGAATCGCGGTCTCCAATTTCAGACGGGCCTTGTGCGTGGAGACGGCAGTTCACCAACGACGTCGTAGAGAAGCCCCTGTGGCGATACCCATCACCATGAAAAGTCAAGTAAAATAAACATTTGGCTGTGCTGGCCAGCTTGCTGTTTGTGTGCTTCCCGCTCCTCCACACTGACACCGCGTCCATCCGGCCAATCGCGCCGCTGCCTCGATGCGGGCTGTTTGCCGTCCGGGCCCTGGACGGAATGTCAGGCCTGCTTTTCTGTCCACCCACGTCGGCTGGGCGCCTCAATGGCCGCCTGTAACTGGTCGCCCGCCACGGCTATGAAACACAGACAGGCAAACAAGGCATCGAGTCCCAGCACATTACTCGCTATCACCAGCTCATACGCATGCATGCAATTGCTGCTTCTAGCCTTTATCTTTGTCCCTTTTCCCACCCAGAATCCATCAAGAGACGACACTCCGTTTCCGTTCCTCCTCGTTTCATGTGTCTGCCCTGACTAAAATCTGCGATTCCAATAGACCAGCGCGCGGCCAAAAACCAGGCCCGGCCGCCAACAAGGTCGCTGCTCCCGTTCCCCGCGAGTAACCCACATGTCACCAAAACCGAAATCGACATCGGGAAAAGGCCTCGCAAAAGGGCCCCCCCCCCTTCCCTTCCTTTTCCTCGTCTGGAAAGGGCCGCACCGCGGCCGTCAGACCGGCCTCTCCGGTCACATGACATGCTATTCCGCCCGCTAGGCCTTCTAGTGCAGAATCCACTTCCGTTGTTTGCTTAGAGATACTCCCGCCTCGGGATCATCCCATCCCATTCCATCCCCCTGGGATTTTGTTGGTTTTTGGGAAACATGTCACGTAAGAAGAAAAACTAAAGCCTCGGATATCAAGCATAGCATCAACAAGTCACAGGAATCAAAAGAGGAAGAGTGTGGTGATGAGAACACAAAACAAATTGGTCCCACCCATGGTTTAAGATGAGGACCCCCTCGTGGGAGAAACCCTAATTACAAAAGCAAGCAGAAGAAAAAAAAAAACTCAAGAATACAAAAAACCGAGGAAAGAAAGCCCCTAAGCTATCCGTCCCAAATATCTCTAACCACCACATGTCCAGATGGAAATCCCATTTTTGATCGACCGGTCTTGTCTGAATATCCATCAATCGTGCTGTCGTAGGCGGAAAATAGTTCGAAAAGGAGAAGACTAGGGGGTTCTGTCGCGTGTTTTTTGCTGGTTTTCTTTTTTGTTGGAGTCTCTTTTTTTAACCCGTTGTTGCACCATGGGGAAGTCTCTTCAGAGGGAGAGCATGAACGAAGGAATGAATGAATGGTATTTGTTTTTGTCCTTGCTTAGGGGAGTTCGGAGATGCTATTCTTTTTTTTTGGTCGTTGAGGGAGTTGGTTCAGGTTAACCTGTGGTGGAGAGAAGTTTCGGGTTAGTCTGAGAGCCAGGCCGGGGGAGGAGGGGGGAGGGGGGGAGAGAGAGCGAAGAACAGATGAGAACTTACCGGCCAGGGAAACAAAGGAAAGGAAGAAGTGACCGGGTTGAGCCGAGGCGTCAGAGGAAAAGGAAGAACAAAAAAGTCGGGGAAGAATGGCGAGGAGGAAATGAAGGCAGCCCCGGAGAGAGGGGCCGATCGGAAAAGTGGGGCCTGGAGGCCGGCAGCCCCGAAAAGGGCTCCGAAACCGTGGATCCAGTCCACCCGCAAATCCAACTGTGCTGTTTCTCTCATTCCTCCCTCACACATCCCATCCGACCCCGTTGTCCCCGATCCCCGCACCGTCGAGCGCAGGCGAGGGAAAGATGGTTCGCAGTGGTGATGCGTTTACATGACAGTGCACCAACCGTCACCGTAGGTGTAGTTGTTGGAGCCCTGGGGCTGGGGCTTGTGCATGACGGTGCACCAGCCATCACCGTAGGTGTACTGGTTGGAGGTGTCCTTGGGGGCGGCCATTTTGAATGGGGGGGGGTGGTGGTGGTTGGTTGGGGGAAGGGGAGTTGAAAAGTGAGTGGAATTGGAAGTGAGTGCTGTGGTAAGAGACTGGGATATGAGTGATGATGAGCCTGGAGAGAGAAGGAAAGAAGTTTGGGAATATTTTGACGGGGGAAGAGGGAGTCTTTATACCTTTGGAGACAAAAGTTTTTGGCAGGAAGATTCAAGTTGGTAGAAGAAGAGGAGAGATGGAGAGAGGGAAAACAGAGCGAGAGAAACTGTGTGTGGGAAGAAGGACTTGGCTCGTGAAGAGAGCAAAATTCTGAAAAGGCAAAGCAGCAAGAAGGAAAACACCAAGCCAAAGATAGAGAGAGCACCACCTTCCTCCACGTGATTGTTGTTGCTCTTCCCGTATCGGGTCTCTTAATATTGTCCTCCCAGTCACATTCACTCAGAAGCAGTCACAGCTCCCCACCACTCCACCCACAGTATCAACAAACCCCCAAAATCCCATGTGAATGCAATCACTCATAGACAACCACAGCTGAAAGAAGCAGGGCCAGACTTGTTTGTTGATCATACCCACTAAGAAGAGAAACTGTGGCCTGGCCTCCAAAGCTGAGTGGCCGTTGGCATTGTTCCCGAGAATCTGGTAATATTGTCCTGCTCACTCGGCAAAACTCTCACCAACACCGAACCACACAGCCTGAACAATATCAAGATAACGGAGAGATTCAAGGGGGAGTAGTGAGGCCAGAAGGAATATGGAAGCAAAAAGAAAAGTGCGTTTAAGCACTGACATCTCCACCAGTCTAGTCCATGCCGCCATTCCCGAGATCTTGATATTGTCCTCTAGCTCCTTCGTCAAAAAAGTGCGCACACATTCTAGAATATTGAGTGCACATACACCGGTCGCGCCTTCCACCCCAACCACAAACAGAAGCAGAAAAAGCCGGAAATGGAATTCCACCACATTCTAGAGCAGATCTAGAAGAAAGGACATGGTTTTAGATCAAAAGGGAGAAAAGGAAGGAAGTCGCTAAATTTGGGGTTGAAGGAGGAAGGAGAGAGGCGAAAGTGTTAGTGCCAAAACCTCCTCACGATGTTAGTTTTGTTGCTTAGTATTGTTCTTCACTTTGCCCTCACAAATTCACACTTCCACCACACCACTGGCAGTTCTCTTTGACACGGAGCAACAAACCCGGAAAACTGAAAACCTGGAAATATTGGAAATCTAGATTCCATCCAGCCCAGCCTCAAAAAGATGGATCCTCGCTTTTACCGAGGGAGCAAGCCAGGGGTGGTGGATGTTGTTGCTTCCTTTCAGGCCGCTTCCCCACGGCTGCCGAGTGAGGCTGGTCACGAGTCGCAACATTGTCTGAGATTCTGGCTCCCGAGAGACAATATCAGACCGGCCCAGATCAAGCCATGAATCTTGCTCTCATCAAGTCCGTCTGGATGTCTGTGCTGGCTTTGCAGACACAAGCCAGAGAGAGAGAGAGAGAGAGAGAGAGAGACGCAAGCCGCGCAGAGAGCCCCCTCCCCCGGCAGCGGCAGGTCGGCGATGTGCAACGTGCCGGCGAGGGCCGAGACTTGCCTGCATATGCAAAGGCTCACGGGACAGGTTTTGACAGGTGGCCGGTATTGTCCGATAGTTTTGACATTGTTCTGTTCACGTCAGTTCATGCTAGTACATACACCAGCGTCTCTCTGCGGGAGATAACAACAACAAACGCCCACTCTCCATGATCCACTGTCCACTTTCACATTCCTCGCTTGCTTTCACAACCCTCACCTCAGACACACTTATCACGAGAAGTCCCTCCATCGGCCACACCCGGGAATACGCTCACCGCAGGACACGGCACAAAGTCACCGCTGCCTCCACCCAGGACAATGCACTCTCGGCCCAGAATGCACTGGCCCAAACATATGCACACCGCTGGAAAGCGGTGACAGTCCACCACTGCACAGCCCTGAGTCCTGGAGAGGGAGTCACTTGCCGCCCTTGGCTGGCATCTTTCCTTTGACCAGGTTGACCAAAGGGTGGCAAGCCCAGAGTTCCCTCACTTCTCACATTGTTGTCCAGACGGCGATGTGTGTCATGACCGAGGCAGAGTCGACATGTGTGACTCTGCATCTAGTAGCGGGAGAAAGGAAGCCTGGAATTTGGAGACGGAGAGGGAGGGAAGGATGGTCAGTGGGAAGGAACTTCAGACAAAGCGGTGAGATGATGGTGTGCACCACGATGTGCAGGACACGACAATATCAAGAGGGCGGTGGGACAAGCGAGTTGGTGGAAGGGATGTGGCGAGGAGAGAAAGAAAGAAAGAGGGCCGGATGGGGGAGACGCCAGCGAGAGAGAGGAAGAGAAAGAGAGAGAGAGAGAGAGAGAGAGAGAGAGAGAGAGAGAGAGAGAAGAGGAAAAGAAGGGGAGAATGGCCTCCGCCACCCCATTCTGCTCTGTCTCTCTCTCTCACTTCCAAGAAGTGTCTCTGTGTCTTCGTGACTTACCATTTACCCCGGAAGGTGATAATCACCCACTGGTTCCCAGTCTCGTCCACCTCCTTCTCAACCTTGCTCGAGAAGGCAATGGCACTCATGATCCCGTCCCCGAACTTCTCGTTGATCACCGCCTTGAGCGCATACCCGTAGTTCTGCACGATCTCGAACAGCCGGTACACCAGCGGCTCGACCGGCGGCATGGGGCCCGCGCGCCCGCGGTCCGGGAACCCCGCCACGGCGACCTGGCGCGCGAGGTCCGTCTCGTCGAGGCCCAGCTGCGCCGCCAGCACCGCCACGTCGGCTGCGCTGGCCGTCGCCTGCCCGTAGAACAGCGACGCCACCGCCACCTCGCCGCGGCCCATGGCGGCGCCGAGCGCCTCGAAGGTGATTTGCTTCGCGGCTTTCGCGGCGAAGAGCGTGCGGCAGTACCCCGGGAGGCTGCTCTCCTGGGTGGGCTGGAGGTGGGGGGGGGCGGACCAACGCATGCGGTTAGCTTTTGTTTGTTTGCGGTGTTTTCTTCCAAATGAAGAGCCACGGCAAAAGAGCCCGGCTGTAACTTACATCGATGCTGGCAATGGTGGGAGACATGGTGATGATGCTCCGTTGGGGATCTTCGGAGGTTGTTTGTGTCAAGTGGCTGGAGTGTAAAGATTGAACTTCTTGCTGAGTCTGTTTGTTCACCTAAGCTCGAATTTAAGTGCTGGCGAGATCTTCGACTCTTATATGAACGTCGATACAAAACCGTTGAAGTGGCACGACGCTGAACTTACTGATCAACCTGAGTTCAGCTTTTGCCAACCACCCGATGACATCGCTCCCCAAAAAATCGCGGGGTTCCAAAGTAACTACCGAACCAACCCAACCAACACCCGCGCCCACAGGCCGTTTTCTCTTTTTTTCTCCTGGCCTGCTTCTCCCCTCGCGAATTAAGAGCCACCACACACTACACTGTCCTATTGAGCCTCTCTCCTGTAATCTTCAGGTAACAGAAACTGCCAGGTCCCACAGCTGGTGGAACCTCCTCAAAGCAAAACGCACCGGCGCCACCCAAGCCAAACACGCGGAGAGGCGGGAATAAAAGAACGACCGTCGAACAAGGGCAGACAAAACGCGGGGAAACGATCGTCCGTCAGGTCCAGGCCCCGGCCGGTCCAGAGGAAGAAAATACGTCCAAAGAATGAAAGGCCGTCGCCAACTCTATCTGCATGATTCCGGCTTCTGTGTCTCTCTCTCGTTCGTTCTGCCACCTGTGTAACAGCCTGCTCTTCCGCCCGGGGCTTGGCCTGACATCCATTTGGCATGTGCACAGATCCGACGATGGCCCCCTCCAAAGTCTCAGCCCGAGATACTTCACCTCCCCGCCTCTGTCGGGCACATCACATCCCCGATCTTTCCCCGATGAGACAACCCACTATCTTATCGCTCCCGCTATCGATACCAGCGACCTAAGTACGACATGCACCGGCGACAATCTTCCAGAGTCCCCAGGGGAAAGGGGCGTCAAGTATATGCGCGCCCTGCTCGTTGTTCACCGGCTTGTCCCTTTGACAGCTGCGGGGCCTACCGACACGGAGGCCAAAAAAGAACACACCATCAACGGTGCTCGCAGAGCTCCCACCTCCGGTCAATGTCCCGGCCTCTCCCGGCGTTCTTTGCCGTTTCACACACACACACACACACTACCGCTTTCCCATGTCTTCTCGTGTTTTGACACTTCCCCTCCTCTGAGATTGGATCTGCGACATCCCACACTCGGTAATCTCAGCGCCGCACATTTCGTTTCTTACATGCCGGCCCGCCAGGTCTTGTTTCCGTCAATTTCCCTCAACCCCGATATGCAGCTCCCGGTGTGCTGACATAATTGCTGATTCCATCTGCTTGTGTAATGGTCCGGTGTGGAACATATAATCAACTACACGATGGAAGCCAGCAGTGAGTGGCTCACGAGTCCAGAGTGTACCCCGCTGAATCTCATCAACAGCATCACGTCCGATATACATGATCATACCCGTATTTGTTCCCACACCCACACAAAGAACATACAGCTATAGCAATACCCTATCAACGAGTCCCAGATCCTTCAAAGGGCATGTATCAAAATGTCACAGACAAAAGGGCAAATCTAAGTAAATCCCATCCTCTATAGAAAATGATTCAACTCTTCAACTATCATCACACACTTCACCCTCCCAAACTTCCTCCTTTCCACACTCACCAACCCACCCCAACAGACACACTCTCTCCCGGGATCTCACCTCACACATCTCGGGAGAGAGTGTGACCGTCACCTCCAGACTCCCCTTTGATCTTCTTTCTTCAGTTCCATCTCTGCTTCACTCCGAGTCTCCCTCCCGCCTCTCCCCTCCTCCTCCTCCTCCTCCTCCCAGTATCACCACCTCGTCCGGGGGCCCCGGATCACAACAGCCAGGTTAGAACAGAAACGCAGTCAAAATCTCTTGATAGTCTATCTTCTAAAACTGAAGAAATTTCCATGCTAATACATCCAGAACTTTCAAAAATACAACAATCATGCCCTCTCAGCACTTTTCCTTCCTCGTCTCGATGCACCTCCTGAACAAGCAAAAAAGGACATGTGAGAAATGAAAAAAAAAAAAAGCAAACGAACCCAGATAACACTCCCTCGAGATTCCCCAGAATTGTCCCCTCCTCCAAAGAACTTCGGTTTTGTATGTGCAAGTCGGCCAGTTCTATTCCACTGAGAATGATCTAAAACGAACGCTCTTTTCTTTTCTAGTTGGTCTTCCCATTCGACTTCCCTCCCTCCTACACTCTCTCCTCCTTTTTCCATCCCCCTCTTTTTTCCGCACTCTTCCTTCTCAAAGGACACAAGAAAAGAAAACCAAGAAATGGGAAGCAGTCAAAGCTAACGAGAAGACAAAAAAGGACAACAAGAAAAACGGTAACAAGAAAAGATGAAAATGAACGGCATGCAAGAAAAAGCAACGAAAAAAAGAAGCAACCCTCCAGAACGCCAGTACTCTGTGCTGTGCTTCAAAGAAATGAACTGTGTAACACACAAAAAACACAAGTCAAAAGACAAAACGAGGAACAGCTCCGGGTGGGAATCCCCAGATTCAGCTCCCGGAAAGATCATCCCAAAGGCGGATACACCGTCGACATCTCAGATCTGGCAACCATATCTGCAACCCGCGCGATCCAGAACTCCACAGCAGTATTTCACACTTCAGGTTTTTCTGGAGTGAGGCACTATGCCTAGTGGTGTTTTTCGGTGGAAGGGAAAACGATGCCTGCAAGATTCGGCATGGAAGAAAAAAGTGGATGTGCAAAACCAGCTTTTGCGGATCTTCCGAGGTCTGAGTCTGGGGGCTATTCCGGGCCGGACCCCAGGAAAAAAAGGTATTAAACAAGGTGAATGGGACACGAAGAAAAAAAACGAGAAAATGGGGATTGGTCAAGGGTCCATGATGCAATGGAGTTTTTGCATTACGACCCAAGGAAAATGAATGGGGCGTCGAAGGAAAGAGTTTCAAAAGGGAGGCGAGGTCCCTCCCCCTCTACTCTTTCTGAAAGTCCCCCGGCTACCTTTTTGGGGACTCCTACTAACATCTCTCAGCACTGATGTGCACACGTCCTTCGTCAGGACAACCCCCACATGCATGCATAGCGGTACTCGAGCGAGCTTTTTTTAAGACTCGTTAACTTTCCGCAGCACCTGCCACGCCTTGTCGTCCGGAGCACGCATACGGCCAAAGTCCTCATCGAGATCCAGAAGCACCTTGAGCGCGTTGCGGCTGCGGGCGAACGGGCTAGCCTCGAGACGCTCGCCCAGAGGACGCACCGACGGGTGGCCCGGCATGGGGTGCGACGCAGCAGCGGTATCGAACTTGTTGCTGGTCTTGGGGAACAGCGTCTGCAGCACCTCGTACGCCGCGAGCGTGAAGCCGAACTGCGGCGACGAACGGAAGATACGCGCAGGACCGCCCTTGAAGAAGGCGCGGAAGCCCTCCTCCGCCCAGATGGTCGAGGCGGCGTGGCGCACACCGGTGTAGCTACGCTCGCCCTTGCGGGCCTCCACCTGCAACCGGGTCTTGATCACGTCACACGGAGTGGTGAGGTACGCAGCCGGGATACCAGCAATCGCACCCGAAACCAGCAGCTGAACCACGCTGAGCTTCTTCTCCGGCGATTCGCCGAACAGGTCCTTCTTCAGATGGCTATAGGTCGGGAAGTAGATGGCCGAGAACGGGACATCACGCAACAAGCAGGCTGAGGCACCCTTGTAAAGACCAACGAGACCGAGGTTGCGGATGATCCAGATCGCGGATCGCTTGGGCGCGGCCGGGGCGCTCTTGGACATTTCGCCCTGCACCTGCAGGCGAATCTTGACGATTTCGAGAGGGTTGGTGAATACCTATGGCAAGGGAGAGAGATGGGTGTTAGATGGAACAAGGAAGGTGAGGGAGCCATCTCCAAAAAGAGAAAAAGAAAAAAAAACCAAAGCAAGCAAGCATGAACAAACTTACCACTTGACAGGCTCCAGCGCTTCCTCCCGAGATGATTTCGTGGCCCCACCAGATCTGGCCGGTCTTCTTGTCGGTGAAATGGTTGCGCACGATATCGTTCACCGTCAGCTTGATGGCCTTCTCCGGCGCAACACCGACAAGCTGGGGCAGCACTCCCGAGTACAGGCCAAGAGCACCCTCGTTGCGGATAACCTTCTGGAAACAATCGATCGAGTTCTTATACAGTCGGTCTCCAGGGCGCGCGCCGCGTTGGTTCTGCATGCGCGTCTTGACCAGATCGATGGGGTACACCATGAAGGCTCCAAAGGCTCCAGCCACACTGCCCAGAGCAAAGTTGTACAGAGACTCGCCCAGCCAGCGCAGGGTGGTCGAGCCGTCGGGGACGTGACGGTGACCAGTGCGATCAATGAGAAGGGCCGACGGCGACGACTGGTGGCGCCAGGCTGGGTCGAGCACCTTGGCAAAATCGGGCAGACCGAGACGGCCAGACGGGCCATCGAGACCGGCGAAGTGGAACAGCACATCGGCCTCCATGGGGCTAAACAGCGCAAAACGGGTGGTGCTCGAGGCCTGGTTCAGGAAGTCGGCGCGGGTGATCTTGCCGTCGGTGGTGCGAGCGCAGGCCTGGCGGATGATGAGCTCGACGAGATCGAGTTCGCGGATTACGTTCTGGAAGGCGCGCACATTGGCATACGAGATCTTTCTACCTTGCGAGATGTTGCACAGGGTGTGCAGGTGCTCCAGCATGTGGTCGGAGAGCTTGTGGCGCGAGGTCTGGAGAATGATGCGCTCAAACTCCTCGGGCTCGATGAATCCGTCGCCGTTCTTGTCGAAGGCCTGGAAAGCCTGGCGGATGCGCTCGCCCTGCAGGCCGCGGAGCATCTGCGAAAACTGGGCATAGTCGAGGTCGTGGCGCTGCTTCCGATTTCCCAGGTACAGCTTGGCCCAGTCGCACTCCCAGTCGAACGGAATGCTGTCGGGGCCGCGGTGGAGATCGTAGAGGAGGCGCAGGTCGTCATACTTGACGGAGCCGGTGCCGTTCAGATCGAACAGGCGGAAGGCAATTTCGTACTCGGCGCCGGGCTTGGAAACGAGGTTTTCGAAGATGCGCCAGTCGGCGAGGCCGACGCGGCCGGTAGCGCGGCGGTCGGCAACGCGAAACAGCAGGCCATACTGTTCACGCGAGATTCGGTGCTAGAATGGAAGAGTAGACGAATGGCACAGGTTAGATCGCGTGACTTGAACGTGTCGCATTCATTCTTCAATGGCCTCCAACTTCATTTTCCCTGATTTTCTCTCACTTCGCTGCAATACCGCAGCCGTGTGTCGTTCGGGCGCACAAGGCTGCGCATGCGCGCAAACTAGCAGCCGAAGCCTCGGTCACTCTAAGAAACAAATTTTCGGGCTATTGATTTTAGGAGCATCCACCCCCGTGGACCCTTTTTCAACCCGACAACGGCGAAGAAAGAAAAGGGGAAACCTCAATTGGGTGGGTGTGACTCACATGGTCTTCATCATCCGGCAGGATGGCGTTGATGAACTCCTCCTGGCCCAGATAGAATTCGCCAGACGCAGCGTCTTGCACGGCGAATTTCTTGAATCTCAACGCGGCCACCGATTCAAGGGTAGAATCAGGCAATGCAGCTTTTTGGCTTGTCATTGTCGAACAGTTGTGTGGGGGGAAAGTTGGATGAAAGGAGGGTCAAGAAAGGGGTGTGAAAGGAAGATGAGAAAAAAGGAAGATGGAAGTGTTAAAAACGAACGTGGGAGCTCGTTGACGACAACACAACAATCGAAATTTTTTTCTGGCGCCAATTGAGACAGTTGGATTGAGATCTGTGTGGGTGGTAGGTGGTAGGGTATGTATTTGGTATGGTGTGTTATGCAGGTTGTGTTTTCTTTCTTATTTCAGGTGTCGGACTGATCACACATGAGGCAGCGCAAATAAGGATTTTAGAGAAGGAATTTTCTTCACGTTGACATTGAAGAAAAAATGAGGTAAAGACAATATTCTCCCCCAGTGAAGTTCTCGCGAATGATTATTTCGGTCGTTTCGGAGGCTCGATCTGTCGAGGAAGAAATTCGGGAATTTGGTTGTTTTATTCGGGGGTTTTATTGAGGTGTTCAGTCTCCGGTTTTCGCGATGAAAAGGGAAATTGGGGGTTTCGATAAGTCGAGGCTCTGGAGAAAACAAAAATTTACGGTGGCGGCAGAATGAAAGAAAAAAGGGAAAGGAAAAAAAAATATTCAAAGCTTTCCCCAGCCAAACGGGTGAATGCGGGAGGGAGAAGAGAGAGCCGGGGGTCGGGGTTTCTGGTCAGGTTCTATGTGATAGTAATTTGGACTATGGGGAATCTAGCAAGACGGTTGGTCACTTATTTTGCAAGTAGTACAGAACCAAGATGACTTCAGATGTTGAAGATAGATAGAAAAGCAGATGAAGATTGAAAAGAAATCAGATAAAGATGAAGATATATGCGAGACGGGGGGAAGACAGATATCCAGGAGCATATCTTCCAGCACCAGGCAAACGACGGAGAGAAAAAGGAAGGCCAAGAAGGCAGAAAGAAATCGGACGGAGATAGGAACACGGCCGTGGAAAAAACGATATATGAGACAACTGACAGCAATGGCTCCAGAAAATCCACAGTTTCTCGCTTTCTTGACACGACCCTTCGCAAGACCCGCCAAAAACCCGATCAGTCAGAGAGAATGCCAGGTTATCTGCAGTACCTGTGTGCTTTATACCAAGGCAGTATTCAGACTCCGACGTAGAAATGAGCACAGAGATAGAGACGCCGGCGGGGATGATAAACGGCGAGAGAAAAGAGGCGGGTGAAAGAGAGCGCGAGAGAGCGAGATCATCAAGAGATGAAGCCCTGATGGATTATTTTCAGATTTGTGCGAGAGGGCTCGTTAGTAATGCCAGTTCCTTCCCATTCGGTATGGACGAACAAGTCGGTCGCTCCTTCGCTCTTTCGTCTTCATTCTACGGTGTACTACACTTTGTTCTCTTAAGCGCCAGAAGCAAGAAAGCGAGGAGGCGGTGAATTCAATGCGATAGATGCATTTCTCGGTTCGATGTTTCGCTTCTCTCCAAACGAGCACAACCACTTGAAAATGCAAAGAGCACAGGACCGGAAGAGGTACCGGCCCATCGATCCTGAGAAGCAAGAAAAACAGAAAAGAAAACGGGTCAAACCAGCCTCAGAGAGGCCCTGTGACATGAAAACCCCCAACCGCCAGAGAAATTGTCACTATCTAGCATGACCAAAACTTGGCTGTGTCTTCTACCACATCGATTCTTGCTTGGGGTCAGGCCTTTTGGGGGGGACAGTCTCAGGTTCCTGACTTGTCTCTTTAGCCTTCGTTCCGGGTGCGCGTGGGCGGGCTCTTTACAGTACACGATTGCACCGTTTTTAAGCTCACCACTACCACACTATTCCACAGGAACATGCACGCTCTGCCGCCTGTGCAGATTAAAACCACATATATCTGGTGAATACAACCGCTCGTATAGCGGTCACAGCAAGACCCACCGCAAAGACCAGCCGAAATGGCGTCAATCGACACTGTTTCCACTCACTGACTCCCCCCTGCTGCTGTCTCTTTCAGCCGACGTCCGTTTTTTGTTTTCTGCCCACGGGAGATCCAGCGGTGAGCCGGGAAATCCCCGGATCCGCGCTCTGCCGTATCCGATCGCGGAGCAGGGTTAGATTGGCCTGCGAAATTATATGTGGGCAGTTCTCAACTTTTAAGATTGATAACCCCAAAGCAAAGTCCGCCGCTGTGTGAACTTGTGTGTCAAACCACTTGCACAAACACACATTCAACTGTTCTGTACACATATGTACGTATCTGCAGTACGGCTCAAACAAGCTCTGTTTGTGGGAGAGTGTCTCTTCGCCGTATGCTGCCTCCCGTGACCTAACATCAACGGCAGCACCGTCCCGATATACGCGTTCCAATCGGCTCTCTATCGGCCCCCCAGACAAACCCACCCCCCCTGTCCCCATGAACGCAATGTCTCAGCGTACGGGGGGACCCCAGAAGTTGGAATATGGAGACTAGAGAGAGAGAGAGAGAGAGAGAGAGAGAGAGAGAGAGAGAGAGATCAGAGACTGGCTTCCACTCTTTCGCGTTTCTCTCGTAGCCTTAACCTTGTCCTTGGCCGCTCCAACTTGCCTCCCCTAGACCTCTCTCTCTCTCTCTCTCTTTACTCGGTACAGCGCATGCAATGCACTGGACAGGGCATCCATTCCCTAATCTCCGGCTCCAGACGTCTTAACGTGAACAGACCCGCTCGCAGATGGCTCCCAATCTCATCCACCAGCCAGAATATGCACCCTCCTACCACCATGAGTCCTCGCTCTCCCAGATTCCCACTTTTTTTGTTCCTCCTTTTCCAGCCTCCTTCTACCACTTTAGCCAGAATGAAGGCAACCCTCCAGAACACGCCAGATCTCTTCCTACAGGATGGCTTGCCCCCCACCGCACTCATTCGTAGCGTAATAGTCCGCACTGGCGGTCTTAAGCAGGGAGACCCTGATCCGTCCGGTTCTGCCGATATTGGAGTTTGGGACTGTGTCCATATGCACCTCACCTCGACTGTCTTGTTTGCTAGGGTGGCTGACAAGTTACCGCCCCGGGTTGGTGCCTCCCGACCACTCTCAGGATCGTGCTCTCTGCGTGTCTCACAATGTTAGTCCCTCTCACATCAGAGACACAGATCTCTAGGAGCCTAGACCGCAGAGAGCACCTAGCCCTGACGCTGTGGAGTATACAGATGGTTCTCAACCTATGCTTCTCCAGCATTGGGGAGATTCAGCCTGTTCAGGTACGCCATGTCCTGGTACATCATGACGTATGAGGAGATATATCAAGACCAGATGGTTCGTTCACTTTAACGCAGAATTGCGGTGTACAAACACATGGAATCAATAGCCCCGTATGTGTAGCATAACCCAGTCTCTGTTCGTTTCCTTAGTCAGTGGTGTCAACTCTTATGGTACACATCAGGACATCTCATACACCTGAAGTTGGCCGTCACAGCAAGCAGCAAGGAACCAGAACCACCCGGTAATATAAAAGCAACCTACTCCCATAAATCTATCAACCGTTATCATAAAAACTGAGAGCATCCGTGTGAGATATAAATAAGTGGTATATCAACAGCAACAGAAGTTTCCGTAATAGCAATATCTCACCTTCCAATGTTCCAAAAAAGAGAATACATAAAATATAGCCCGAAATTCACCGCGTTTGTGCGCCGTAAGAGAAGACAAGGAAGGCATCCTCCCGGATCTATGAAAACGACCTCGTCGGCCCCGTCCTTTCGTGTCATGTGTGCGTACTGTTCCCACAATCCGGAAGTCTCACCGCGAAGATTCGACAAGGATAAAACCTATCACAGGAGGATGTACTTGCTAAAGAAAAGCATAAGAGCAAAAGCGAACAGAAAACAGAAAACAGAAACAGAAACTCGCAACCTGGGAATGAAGATAGAAACATTAAGGAGAGAAGAAAAAGAGAAAAGTAAGAATGGGTCCAGTAACGAGCGTTAAAATGCCATGAAGCCTTTGCATTTTGAGAAAGCAAAACCAGAACTCCAGAGCATAAGAAGAAAAACTAAACGAATGTAGTAAAATGCCCTCTTGGGAAAATAGGAAGGCTTGCAACAGACTTGACGGGCCTCCACTGACAGGAAAAAAAAACAAGACGCGAAAACCCAAGTACCAAAGCAATTTCTCGACTCGAAGGTGAACACAAGAGGGGTGAGAGAGCAATGACCACCCACACAGTGGTGAGCTTCGCCTGATCATGCCTCGACAGCACGCATGCACACAACCTGTCGAAGAGAGAATAACGGCCAACCTTTCCATGTCATGCCGACAGATGGATAGAAAGAGCGAGAAAAGAAGCCCCAGGCGTGTCTCAGCCAGAACACTCGGTTGGTCAAACGGCTTTAAGCCAAGTAACGCACGGGATATTGAGGTTGGGAGTAGTCTGGGGGACGATTAAAAACGGGCAGAAGAACAGGGACGGTAAACACACAAAGGTCAATCCACGACACCCCAATGAAGGATGGTGGGTTTGACTGATTGAGACTCCCGTCCAAGAGGGAAAAAAGCAGTCGTAATTGTATCGTTCGTATCGTCGTTGCATCGTTAAAAAAAGGAGGATGACATTTGCCCAGAGAGAGGAGAGCGCGAAAGGGAAGCACCAATGGAAACCGTCAAGGTGACACAGGCACCAACAGTGGACATATGTCAACCTTTACATGTCAGAGAGGATGAACATCTCGCTTTCATCGCCAGTCTCACCAGAGGTAGTGGACACGGAAGATTCCCGCGAGAGATCCTGTGTGGCACGGGCAACACTGGGTTGAGACGCAGGGGGGACAAAGCCACGGGCGATCTGATCCTCGACGAGGAAAGAGCAGTTCATGTACTTCCGATCATGGTACTTCTCGTAGACCGAAGCGTGATGCTTCTGGGGATACTGAAGGCACTCGAAGAGAACGTCGATGGCGGGCTTCAGTTGGCGCCAAGTGTAGCCAGAGTAGTGAACATGGGCGGGGGTCTGTGAAGGAAGTATCAAGAAAGATAAGCCAGTTAGCAAACAACGATATGCACCAGTTTGCGTAGCCACGGGGGAGAATATGCATACCCAAGTTCCCTTGCGCAGGATAAAGATGGCCAGGCAATGGGCCACAGCGGCAACATAGCTGGCCGGGGCACCGACAAAGCGCTCATCCATGACGGTAACTTCAAGCAGGTACTTGGCCAGGGTGCGGGTGTCCAGGTCATAGTCATCGGCCTTGCTGATACGGCGCAAAAAGCTCATCGGTCCAGGGAAGCCCAGATCAAAACTGAGGATGGACAGCATAAACCGTTCAGCCTTTCGGATCTCATCGGCAGAGTGGCCCTGATCGACCATGTAGACAATCTCATCGAGAGAGGGGCAGTTAATCTCCTCGTACTTTGCGGCAATCAGAATTGCCGTGGCACCAACGAGCTGTAGCTTGCCAAGGGAGATAATCTTATTGGAGAGGAACCGGTCAATGTAGTTCACGGCAAGGAAGAGCGTCTCGGGGAGGAGGTAGAAGCGGCCATGGACCTGGACAAGCCAGTCAATGAGCACAGAGCGCATGGACCACTGGATCTCGGTCTGAAGATCCATGTAGTGAGGGTTCGGGAGGAGCTTAATCTATAACAAACAAACAAAGGTGTCAATGATTTGTCAGTTGTGTCTGTTTATTCAAGCAAAGACGGCACAAAACTTGGGGCCAGAACTTACCTCCATCTCACGCATGTAAGCATAAATCTCCTCTCCATACTCAGCCACCATGCTAATATCGCAGATGTCCTCATCTTCATACTGGTTGAAGGCCGAGCTCTTGACATACTGCTTAGCCAGCTCCAGCTCCCGGATCGAACGCGAAGTCTGCTTCGGGGCCAGAATGACGGTGGTCGCACCACCCGAAGTCATATCGCCACCCTTCGAGTGGTACGAGTGAGCGGTGGTGTAGCCCTGGTCGTCATAGAACTCGCTGTCCTCGACCTCCGCATCATCCCAGTACTCCTCATCGTTATCCGAAAGGTTCAGGAGGTTACCCATGTCGGCTCTCGACTGGGACTCGAGAGCGGCACTAGACTCGTATTGGCGGACGATTTCAGAAAGGCGAGGCACGCCCAAGTCCCAGGATTCAACAGTTGATCCCTGCGGGATGGCAGTGTTGGTATCGGCGCAAGGAGCAGTCACGGGGTGCGGCTGCTGCTGGGGAGCCGTCATCGATTGATACTCCCGAACCACATCAGAGAGAAGAGGAAGAGCCAGATCTGCAGGAGTGACAGTCAATCCGTGCGCAATGCCACCGTTGGGATCGCTACCGGAAACAGCCATGGGCTGTTGGGGCTGCTCCTCAAGGAGAGCAAGGCGGTCGGCAGTCTCACTGGTAGGCTGGACGACATTAGTCTGGCCATTTTGGTTCTCTTCGCCCAGGGCGTGAGCGAGGTCAGCCAGAGGAACTAGCGCTCCTCCAAGGGGCGCATCCTGCGCAAAGTAGCGGCTCTGGGTCTGGCGAAGAACCGGAACCTCGGGGCGCAGAAGCGGCTGGCTTGCGTGCTGGCGAGGCACACGAGGCAGACCGACCGGGCCAGTAGTGGCCATTGAAATCTCCCCAACGTCACCACGGCACGCTTCGACAATGCGAGTGAGACGGCCGGGCTGCTCAACACGAATGGCTTGTGCCGGAATAATCTGCCCCGGGGCATGGATCGACAGGGAGCCAGGCATGAAATCTCCATTGGTAGGAGCAGTGGACGAATAGGCAGGCTGGGCCGCAATGCTGTTGTTGTTGTTGACGTTGTGGACATCGGTACGGATGATCGTGTTGGCTGGTTTGGCATATGTGACGGTGCGAGCGGCCTTCGCGATCGCATCATCGGACACGCGAACGACCTTGGAGTTGATGCTAACATCTCCAAAGGCAGTGCGCTTGCCCGTGGCCTTCATAGCCGCCTGGGCGGGGAAGGCGATGGATCCAGAAAGTTTGTCGGTATGCGCACCGGACATGCCGATGCCAAGCAGAGCTTTAGACGGGACGGCATTCTCGTCGCCGGTCGCGAAAACCGAGCGAGATCGATAAGGCTGGAAGAGAGAAGCCAGAGTCAGTCAGTAAACGAGCCAGTCGATCTTGTCACAGCCGGGCGAAATAGCAGCGCGAACCAAGCACGGTAAAGATAATCTTGATGAGGAGAACAGAATCAACTTACTCTGGTGTCCATGATGTCAATTCTTTTCCAAGTTCAAGTAATTGAAGAGGGAAAAGACAATTGATCATAAAAAATGCAACAGAATTCACAAAAGGGATTTTGTGACAATCGAAAAAGGAGGAGGGACAGGAAAGCCAGGAAGCCAAGCTCTCAGAATCCGCAACACCCTCCAGATAGAGTCCCACCAAAAAACAATTCGTGGCACTCTATATACTGAATAGAAATGGCAATAGCAATGTGACTTGCTATCTTTCGGGTGTCCTGTCGCAGCAGCTAAACACGCGCAACAACTCTATGGGATCGGCAATACTAATAGGACCAAGGATTGATACAGGTATCAATACTGAGTCACGGCGTAGTGATGATATCGAAACACGTAACAGGCTGGAGTCTGAAGATAGCCAGATAGACTGTAGTTAGGTCGGATGATTATATCTGGCGTATCAGTGAAGACACGTCAAAAAACCCCCGAGATAGACCTTGATCTTACCACTAGAGACAATAACGAGATGCGGAAAAAGGAAAACGGGATTATCGCGAGATCACGAATTATCTAAAAACGGGAAGAAGGAGGTCAGTCAGCAGGCATTCATGACATGGGAATATACCAAAAAATATGATAGTAAAGTAACAAGAACCAGAAAGCTCTAGCTAAAGAACTGATGAAAGAAACCAGCAAGAAAGAGAACTCACTAGAGTGTAATAACTGATGATTGCTTTACCGTCTCAGGTGCATTATCAGATACCGCAGACAGAGTTCGATTCAGAGAGGAGAAACGGAGTAGCAAGAAACTAATCTAAGGCCGATGGAGAGAAGAAAGGAAGAGAAAACGAAAGAGAGAGAGAGAGGGGGCGAGAAGAAAAAAACAATAAGAGAGAAAAGGCAATGGCTCAACACGTCGAAATGAAAATAAGAGGACGAAAAAAATGGTGTTTATGCCCTGGAACAAGTACAATGTACTTGTATATTTTGGTATGAGATCCAAGCAAAAAGTGACAAGGAGAGAGAGCACAGAGCTTCAAAGAAGAATAAAAACAACAAAACTCTGGATTTTGGGTTGACTTGAAGTGAAAGAGTAATATGCTCGGAGGAGTGAAGAAGAAGAAAGAGTAAGATAGAGGAAAAATAAAAGAAGAGGGTGTATTCGGAGCTCGTTTCCAAAGGTCTTGATTCTCAGTCCCTTACATTCATTCCCCTTTATAAAAATATTTCCAAGAGGAAGGAAGCTATCCAAGTTGCTCTTTCCAAAGCTATGGATAGTGCACTGTATCGGATAGGAGCTCTTTCCTTATATAACCTGTAATGCAGGTACAGCATCTGGCAGCAAAAGCTTCAAAAAGGGGACTATTCCAGCACAATAACATTACTTCCCAGTTTTTGTTTATTTTTGTTTCTTTTATGCTTGTTGTCTGTCCAAGTAAGGAATGAACAATAGTAAGATTTGATTGGCTGCCAGGGCTCCCCATAGAAAAAATGGGTGTGTTTATAGTTTTGCCCCAGCCAAAACCACAAAGATGCACTGAGCAGGGGAATCGGAGAAACAGAGGGAAACACCAGTTTGGCTGCGAAGGAAAAAATTTAGAAATCTAAAAATTAAAAAAGGCTTTGTCGCGCCTGGGCCGGGACACAGGTACCAGGGCCAGGAAAATCAGCAGGGGCGGTACCGCGACAAGATATATTCAGACACGCGCAAAGAGTAAGCGCAAAGTGAGTGCAGAGCGCAGATGCGCACACAGCCCGCGCAAAAAGGAACGACGAACTGAAATAAACAACAAACTCCAGTTATCGTGAGAGCTTGCATGTGGTATACATATGTATCATATGGAGTATCTCGGCTATGTGGAGCGCATACAGACAGTACTTCGGTTACCATGTGGAAACAAACAGGCAGGGAAATAAAAGGTGTGCATAGTTTGGCACATTTCTCGTGACTTGGCTTCTCGAGGTCGAAAAGGTACGTACCCATAGAGACTGGGATGCGAGCAATCCACAAAAAAACGAACGCAAGAAGGAAAAAAAATGAAGGGAAATAGAAATATGCGCGCCGACACGAGATCGCCCGCTGACATAATGCTGCGACCACGGTTGCCAGGGTGACGGCGATCGCGGAAATCAAACATGGGCGAACAGATCAGATTTTGCGCTAGGCCGTTTTGGGCGAAGTGGCTCTGAAGCCCGATTTCACCGTCGCGTCTCCCCAGCGAATGGTTTCGACCAGTCAAACAACAACCAGTCGAGATATCTCAATGCAAAGAGCCGACACAATGCCAAAAAGACTGATATATCCATGGCAACAGCCATATACACCGCGTAGAGCCTTTTTGAACCGCTTCTTCTTCCCGCTTTGCCGTGATATTCGGCGCCGTTTCCCGGGTGCCAGACGCGTGTCCGGGAAGTGTGGCGCCCGCACGACCCCAACGCGGTTGCACGTGATGCGCCCAGCGCAAAAACGAGCTGAAGCAACCTTGAATTTTTCGGGGTTCTCGTCGCAAAATGCAAACAAACTGGGGCGCAGAAAAACATCCTGAGCCACAAAGGCGGCGCATGAAAAAAAAATGCGCAATGCGCCATAGCTGGAAAAGGGATGAAAATCGCCGTGCGGGCGGCTCGGTCGGAAGATGCGCTCACTAGACAGAAATGATTCCGTTTCGTCAGTATGTCCTGATGCCTGATCCTCCGGTTTGCATCAGCATCGCGATTCAATGTACGTTCTGTACTCGCGACTCCCAGATTTCGCAAATAGGAAAGTATGTTCTTTTTTTTGGCGATTCTCCCCCGCTCTTGGTTGAAGGCGCAATCGCACAGCGCACACTCTGCACCCCCGTGCCTTTCTTGTCAGTGTTTCGTATCTCCAAGCTGTCGCTCTTGTTCCATAGTCATATACCGATTTCACTGGCTGCTATTCTTCCATTTCCAGATCCTTCTGCGTTTCGCCAGGCCGAAAAAAAATGCGTGGCTCCTCGGCTGTTCCACCAGTTTCCCGTCCCTGGAGAGCGTTTCCCCGCAAGCGCGCGGCCACTCGATCCGATGCGCTGCCGCTGAAGAATCTCGCAGACCGACTGTTGACAGGCCACAACCGAGAGATGAAGAAAGGCCAGCAAAAGGGAAACGGGAAAAATCTATAGGCTTGCCTTCCGCCCACGATGCGACCCGCGCGCCCTGGTTTTGGGTCTCGTTTCTGCATGGCGAAATGTCGCGACAGGAGGAATAAGAAAAAGGAGCGTCATAGGAGCCAGCGCTGAAATTAGAGGGTCGCTACAAGCGCTTGCACCCTCCCCGCCCCCTCAGTATTCTGCGTGTATGGGCGCCTTGGCTAATGTCTCGTCGCTAAGAGAGCCACACAATCCGGTGGATTGTTCAGACTCTTCATACTGCGATTCTGCCGCATAGGTTTTCCCGAGATGGGTACGTATTTCATCGGAGTTTGGGCGAAAGAGGACGACTATAGAAACGCCCATCATGTCATAGTGTCATTGTGTCATTCGGAGAATGGCGCGTGTGGCAATACAAAGTCACTTGCAGGTCCATGGACAGTATGTACCGTCCACGAGGAGTTTGCGCAAAGCGGTAAGAAGGCAGCGTAGGCATGGTGCGGAGACGAGAGGGATGGAGTGGTAGAAGGTGATAGATAGGCAAAGATAGACGAGATACGTACCGGCACCTCACCCACTTGCATCGGAGTTGGAAACATGCGACATTCATCCACAAGCGTGCATATTACCTGCAAGACCCTCCTCGATTCCACGTAAATTCCTGCGTTTCCTTCGGGCTCGTGTTCTGTCATGCTGGCTCGCCTTTTGGTGTCTTGGTTTTTCTGCCCGGCTGATCGGGGGAGTGCATCGCATCCTTTACTTTTCGCCACTCGCTGTGCGCGCGGTGAGGTCTTTGGTTCCAACGAGGTCTACGCCTCATACAGCCTACTGTACTGTCATCGCAAAGTCATTTCCCCATCTGCTTTGGGGTCCAAGATGTCGACTCTCCCGTAAAGGTACTACAAAAGACGTCGTATCTCTCTCGTCCTGTTCCACCTGCTCTAGCGATCACTCTAGTTCTCTCACCATCACTCCTCTCTATGTGTGTGTGTGTGTGTGTCTTCCCTCCCCCGGCCCTAGCCTCTTTTCAGAACGCCATGCATATTCGAGTGCCCAGCCCAGCCGCGATGATAAGCCCGTTGCGCCCCATCCGTCCATCGCTCGCTTTTTGCTTTTCTAGGTCTGTCGTAGGAAGAGTGTGCGCTCCGTGTCGTCAGGGTCGGGTAGAGAGAGGAAGAGAACGGATGCCCAAGAGCGAAATCGCAGATATCCCGATTGACTTGACTGCCACCGCATTTGATCTCGGTGCAAGATCGTCAGCATGTGCACCGTTGGCCGCATCTGACCCGGCGCTTTCAGGATCCGGAGATCGCAAAAAGCGAGGTCTGCAATGTGAACTGATCCATGTGCCCGGCATTACGTGCTTTCGGCGGCTTTTGTGCTTCCCTTTTTTTCAGCTCAAAGAGGGGGAGGGACGAGAATTGCCAGAGAAATCCTGAGCAGGTGGTTTTTTGAGTCAAGGGAAGCCAATATAGGCGGTTTATGCAGGTGTCAATTTGGACGTACTGTGTGTTGTGGGGACCGCACTGTACGTTCGCAAAACCCCGTGCTTTTGCTGTTTTGGGATAAACTGAAAAAAAGGAATCAAAGCCGGCACTTAATCACTGATTCTGCCGTGTCAAAAGAAACCTCTCACCACTGATCGCAATTCGTAAAGATTGAGACAGAAACAACCCGATACTCGGATTCAGATAAAAATGCATTTATGAGAGTGAAAAAGAGAAAGATATGGGTGAAAATTAGGGCACGTATGTCACGCACTTGCGCAGGTCGTTATCACAGATATGTGAGTCCACCAGTATCAATCTCACTCACAGAGGTCGGGGACTTGGCCCCGTACGGAAACACCGCCAACAGGGTATCTCAATGTTGCTCACGAGGGTGCTTTCTTCGTTCGTGCCTATGGATCCGCCAGGCCCGTCAAATACTCGTGCGAAGAGAGGCATCAACATGCTACAGGATACGGTACTCCTGATCTCACGTCTAACCCGGCCGGGAGGATGTACAAGGTGAGGATGGTCTTCCATATGCATGTACATAGTATGTACGAGTAGCACGCTCCCCTGTGGTTTGAACCCAATGCGCCGCGCGCAACAGAGCACGGCAGAGTTCGACCTCAGATCTGCCCTCCTGCGTCTGTCGGGAGTTTGTCTGTCCCAGGAGACGACAAACGAGAGGGGGGAGATACCAAAATCGGTCGCAAAAGGCGGCATTGGACAATCAGCTGGGAGGGGGCCAGAACAAGAGGGTAAAAGGAAGGGCAGGACCATCAAGAAATGCCAGGTCTCGCTGCCAGGAACCAGTTTCACCCGAATCCCACCAAGTTTGTTGCGATATCGCCTTCCCCGCCGGCGATTGGCGATAGTCAACCACGTATCATGTGGCCACTATGTTTTCCCACTTTGCAACTCTAACTTGGTGTGATCTTACTTACATATTACCCTCGTTGTGCATCGAGGGTGATATGGGTTTTCGTGGCTCCCCGCTCTTAATCTATTGTGCGTGGATGGTTATCGTCGTAGTGCGGTTTTAGTATCAAGTTACGTAGGAACCGAAGATGGCTGGCTATATGGAGAACGAGCATATCAATAACAGCGCCTGAATCTTCGCAGCTTCTTTGGACCTGAAGAGAAAAAAAAACTCACCTGGTTCATCCATACGCATATCCACCCATTTCTAAATCCTTCCTTCGACTGTGGCGCGGACCCGTTTGCAACCCTTTCAAACGAGAACCACCGCCCCTCACACATGCAGCCTTCGTAGACTCATATGTTCCGTACTATGCGTGAAAACTCGCTATTTTCTCGAGGAGCCCTACAGAAAGGTTTGCCTCCCACGAGACCAGGTTGCGAGCCGTCGTCCACTTCCCCAATCCTCCGACCCAGAACATACGGTCAAGCAAGTGCAGAACTGCCAGAGACAGACTCACACACAGAGAGGGACGAAAGAACGGTACTGCAACCCATGTATGTACCTCCAGTTCCTTCCTACGCGAAGGCGAAGTCCCGAGCCTTTCCTCTTTTTGGGCGGCCAGCCGATTGCACAACTCCGGTGTGATCACCCGCTTTTTTTTCTGTTCTGTCTGAGAACACGGTTGGTGGGATTTGGGAGGGGGGGATTTGATAGCCACAAAAAAAACAGCTGGAAGGCAGGAGGTGAATTCGGTTGGTTGGTCATTCAGCGAGAGAAATATGTATTTGTGTGTGTGTGTGTGTGTGTGAGCCTTGACGCCTCCGTGGAGTCCGTCCTCCTGGAACGTCGATTCTACCGTTCGAGTCGTCAGTAAGATGCTGGTGGCTTTACATGCCATGTTCGGTTCCAGTACGATCGTGGCCGACAAATCGGTGTTTGCAGAACCCCAAGATCGGGGGCAGCATCGAAACATTCCATGGACTTCCTTTTGTCAGCTTGTCTCTCTTCCCAACCTCTGCGCTTCCCATCCGGCCACCAGGCGGGCCCTATCCCGCAACAGCCACGCCAAGGATCCCCCATTTCCCGGCCGGAGTGGTAAACACACAAACCGCTTTGTCTCTCGTGGGGACCCAGTTTCGACCTGCGTGGCTCGCTCTTAGAGGATCGTCGTCTAACCTTAGCTGGCTTCTTGTTTTTGTGCTGTTTTGGCTGCAGGACCGACCTATGAATAGCCAATGATGTCTCTTGTTATGGTTCTTTTCCCACGGGATGAGGGGTGGACAACCCCAATATGTTTGGTTCGGCTGCCCGTTTCCTCAACGAGGGTTGGTTCGAAGGTTTGGCCAGGCCAAGTGTGAGTGGGCAGCGTGTGAATGGTGTGTTGTGCGTACAGTAGTGTCCATGTGTGTCTCTCAATTTTCCCTCTCGTCCTCCACCCGCCCACACACACCTTTTGTATCTATCAATCGACGGGCGACATCGACCTCATAGCGCAATATCATGGTGGAATATAGCCGTAAGTCGTCAATTGACAAGTCAACGATACCGCTCGGCCCGCAGCGTCGAAGTTTTCTCTTCTCTTTCGTTTCCATCGCGGCCCAACGAGGGGCCCTTAGCAGGCACAGAGAGGGGATAACCGAATTTTATTTTCAAGGTCTTAATAGATAAGTGTTACGAAGGGTCGTTCAGTATTGTTACAGAACAGCTGAGACAAAATCCGGATTCCCAAAGTGTGATGGCCTAACATGATAAGGTGGAGGCGAAAAAGAGTAAAGCGTGCATAAGGAGAAGACCGGTATAATACCTGTATGCAAGTGTTCGAATTCTGTGGTAGGGACGAAACGTGACAAACTGTCAGTCTCTTCCTTCCTATTCACCGTCTTTTTATTTTTTTATTTTTTTTTGGAGGTCGGCCCACAAACTTGGGTCGCGAAAAAAATAAAAAGGAAAGAAAGGAAAGAACGAGTATTCCTTGTTGCAACGGCAGGAGCGTTCGTGAAGTGGCGACCCAATTGTGCGTAGGGTTAGGGTTGCGCATTCGCTGTCGCAAAAGTGTAGTTTGCGACGGCGCATTTGACATTTACCAGTACAACCAGACAATAAATCCATCGTTACTCGGGTGAGACTCTCATGACTTGAGGGGTTCCCACACAAGCCACCACGGCCAAGCCAACATGTCCGCAATCTTCAACCTTGAACATGAACATGAAAATTTGCCCTTTTCGCTTTTCAATTTTCGGGGCTTATCTCTGATTGCGCATATCGAGACCATGGATTTAGTCCCGAATTGCTTCATCGGCTCCAAGTAGTAGCACCACTGGCCCAGAATGCGCGTGACACGAAACGAAAACTCTCCTCACTCTCAACCCGGCTAGGCCGGCCCTTTTCTTCTGCTCAGCGTGCATGTGTGTGTCAAGGGTGAGTGGTGTTTCGTTTCGTTGGGTGCAAGATTTGGATAATTAACGGATTTGCGAAATGAACCGCCGCTGATTGATGTCCAGCCACACTCAGGTACACACTTGCGGATGCGCCCATAGCTAGAGTACTCTCGGCCGAACCCTCCTCGTTTCGGTATCCCTTCAGCTCTCGGGATCATCATTCACGTTTATCTATCATTTGAGGCCACTCCTGCGCACTTGAGATCAATACAGAAGAAACAGGTTAAGTCCAAAAAGAAAAAAAAGAGTGGTTCGTGGGGATATCCGAGGCCGATACCAGGCCAAACGCTGGGTTTAGCTGCTTGGTGCGACAGTAGGCCGGTCGTCCCCCCCCTCTCTCTAACTTACTCCCCTCTCAAGGATCTAGGTAATGTCCGGGTGGAATGAAGCCGCTTCAAACGGTCAGCGCAAACATGATTTCTGTTCCCCGACCACGGTTCGCGAAACGAGAGTACAGACCTGTTTCCCAAAGAGTAAATACTCGAAGATACACACACATAGCTTGCCTCAGCCACAGCTGCCGATTGTTTCTCTCAGCGGGTCGGGCGCCAAAACACGATCGCAAGTGCTCTCTTATGCGCCGACATTTGCGGTGGGCTCAAGCGAGTGGCTGTCCAACGACTGGTTGTTCCAGTTGCAGGCACTATTTGCGTGTCGTGGGAGTCTGCACACCAATCAATGGCGCCGGCCGGGGAATCTGGCCGCTGGGGAGCAAAACACAACTGCCCACTGAATGATGCCATACGGAGGCTGACGGGTTTTCTATTTTGCGATAGTCCCCGTGTCAAGATGCTCGTGATCTCCGAGGGCTGTTTACTGGCACATGCCGGCAGGAAGTCGCATCTTGACTCTCTTTGCGCAATCACATCGTGAAGCACTCCGGACTGGTAAGCCGCCCCCTCCTCCTCAATCAGGATCGCCCAAACACTGCTGTTGGTATGCCGCAAAGGCACAACACAAACTGCCGGTGCTGTTCGTTTCGCTGGGCCATCTTGCGGCCCTGGAATGATGGCTAGCTCATGAAGACAGCTGATTTGCTGGATGCGCAAATCCCACGTCCCAAGTATCATGTTGAGGCTAGTCTGGGCGCACAATAAAACACAGGCGATTCACTGACTGTCTGAACATATGTTATGGAGGTACTCACAAGTTCTGGCTCTCCGTACTGTACGGTTTTGATTTTTAGCTCGTCCTCTGCTGTTTTGAAATCCTGCATTTCTGTGTAATCCGCCTGACACACGCAAGTTTGCTGTCTCAAAGTCTGTATGCCACTGCGGAAGCCGAGTCGGCTCCAGGGGTTTGGTTTTTTTCGACGTCAACCAAATGCAGAGAATGGACCAAGTACCATGTACCCTTTCTGCCTGGAGAACGAGCCTTCTTGGGTGCCATGTGCCATAACCACTCCGTATATCCTGTTCTATTTATTTATCTGTCCTGCAACCTTTCTAACCACTCTTGGCAGAACCACACACACACTTAAACTGACCCCGGCCGGGCTTTCGCCTGTTTTTGCGCCCTCACCGACCTTTTGGGCAGGCGGGCCAGAATGTTGGGCTTCTGCTCGTCGATGAAGGGAGTTGGACTGCAGGGTTGACAAAGACCACACGAGATGGGCCAAAAGAAACGAAGGAGAAGAAAAAAGAAGGGCCAGAAAGCAAGGTGTGGTGTGCGGCATTGGCCCGTCTGCTGCCTTCTCCCGGATTCTCTCTGGATGCACGATAACGGTAACGGCGCGCCTTATCGCGGGCTGTTAGGGCAGGTTGTTCCAGCTGGACATTCCGGTGGGTTTATTGGGTGCGCTGGCGTTTGCTCATATTGGCTGGCACTGCGGGTGTGATAGAATTGCGACAGGTGATAGGGCTCGTGAGAAAACCAACTTCCGAAGGGGGGCGGGATGATTATTGTTCTGGGCCTAAATGTCTAGCCACCGCACCCCCGAGAGAGGAGGAAAGATATGGACAACGTTGCAGACGAAACACTGTCGAGATAGGGAGCAGAGATAGCGGGAAATAGTATGAACAAGTGACAGACAGGATGACAACTCACCACATTACCACCACACTCACACACTCACACACACACCTTCATATTTGTGTCCTGCTTTGCATGAAACCCCGGCCGGTCGTCGTTTTGGCTGAGAGCGGGCCGTCAAGATAGTTGCAAGTCTAGTCCGTATCGAAACTTTTGCTGCAGCATATGTCGGTTGGCCGATCATTTTGCGCCAGGTCAGTCCAGACTCACCTCCTTTTTCCATTCCCCCCAAGTAAAGTTGCAGGAAAGACAATAGCACAGTTGGACATACATATATAGTACACCCTATAGTCCTCCTAGGTCCTGTTATAGTTACAGATTGTCCAGCAATACCACCTGATCCAAAAAGGTACACACACTCTCGCACACCCTCCAGTGCCGCGCCACCAAGGTGCTCGTTTGCTTGCGTCCGTCCTTTGTTTTTGGGGGAGGTTGGCGGCTTGCTGCTGCTGAGCTGCTGATGCAGTCTGCCTAGTGATGTTCCCGGCGGCCACATGTTCAAATTGTAAATGAGTGCTCTGTGGAGAACTAAACGGCGAGAACAACCACAGGAGCAGTCAACTGGAAGACGAACCGATATAAAGATGACTGATATACCGGGATCTGCAAACACATCGAGACCGCCGGCAGGAAGCATTCTGACGCCAGTTTGGACGGCCAGTATTGGCGATCTCGGATATTCCTTTACCGCCTTTGCGCGCTGATATGATCTCTGGATTAATACCTGGCCGCGCTGTCGTTTTATTCTGGTGTCTCTTGTTGCGCTTGCTTGCGCATGTCCTGAAGTACTGTGGCTATATAAACTGCATGAACGGGGTACATGCCTATATACTCGGCGCCTCAGGCAAACAGAGAGCAAAGAAAAAAAGTACATAGGTACCTCTGACCGAGTCAGGTCCACTTCCCAGCGCATTTTTCCCTCTGGACTGAGGGAAACTTTGGCCACACTTCTGCCGCCATTAGGGCTCGTAGATGCTTTCTTTGACATGAAATCACGGTCGCGTAAGTTCCGAGATGTGTATCGCGAGTTTTCTGCTTGAAGTTTGCGTGTCTGTAGCGTTGTGGGCGACGATATGTGGTTGGGGTCCTCTCGTCAAGAGCACTTTGCGTCGCCCCTAATTGATGCGCTGCAGCCGGCCTGTGGTTTAGCGGGTTTAGGCTGGTCCGACCCGCTGTAAAGTCAACGGCCACCGCTGATATATAGTGACCTACAGCACGCCCTCACTGCGTTGTGTGCAGCCGGGACGGCCGTGTCAATTTGTGGCCCCTGACGGGTGCGAATCACCGCGCACCCGGCTTTGCGCCTGAACCTGGGGAAAAAGGCGCCTCGTGGAAGTTTTGCGAGACTGCGCAATTCGGATCGTCACGGGCGGAGAGAGAGGTACAAGATACTTGCTTATCCACGGTTGTCTATTCTGCTATCACTTTCCCAGACTCTGTATCAACACCGCGCACAATTCTGAGAATACCAGAGTACCTCGGGCCGGTACGTACCTGGACATGTTGTTGACAGTGAAGTCTGTGATCTTGTACCAAAATGAAAACGCACATAGCCCCCAAGAGGGCTTGTAATCTTCGCTGTCCCGTTAATTGGCTGCAGTCCGGGGGCGGTGAAGAGAAGAAAAAAACAGCAATAGAAAATAAGATGCAAAAAAGCCGGCGGAACTCTGCGCACTGTGCATACAATAGCGGACATTTAAATACAGGCGGTGGCCGCTGTAGCCCGCAACATTTTGATGGAAGGAGCCCCGACACTTCGCGGTCGAGGCGCTATATTTTCCGGCGTTAATAGGGGATCGAACCAAGTAGATACAGCAGGTTCTCCGCTGAAGCGCCCTGTAGTAAATACGCACACCTTGTCGCATTTTCGATCGAGGCGGTATATTTTTTTTTTTTTGGGCGCTTGCCTTCCTTGATTTTTGCGAAAATACGTACCTCACTGTCGTTTCTGTATTTGTTTCTTCCTCACTTCCGTCACAACTTCTTCTCCTCTCTCTCTCTTCTTTTTCTTCTTCTTCCTCTTCCTCTTCAACCCTTCTTTTTCATCCTCTCTCTTTTCCCACTTCTCATTCTTCTTCTTCCCGTCTTACACCCTCATTCGTTTCTCTTCTTCTTCACCTTTGGTGATCTTCCTTCGTCTTCCTCTTCCAACATCTTCACCCCTCCGTTCTTCGACAACTTTTGTTCTTGACCGGACTCCAACCAAAAAAACGTAAGTGGTTTTTTCTTTTCTTTGGGTATCTATTTGCATGGAGTTCGCCCTCTCTCCGCTTCTCCATCTCTTGTTTTGCTGGTCGTGAGAGTGTTTCTCAACATCATATCCGCCAGTTGTAAACACTCGCTTGTTTTCGTTCTCCCCCCCTTCGCATTTATTGTTGTTTCTCCATTGCCTTCTTCCTGTTTTCTTTTCATCTCTTCTGTCCTTTCCTTCTTCCTTCTTCCCTCTTCAACCATCTTCCATTCTCTCTCCACCCATTCATACCTACAGTCGACACTCAAGTCACTTCACGTATGCTCTTCCTTTGCCTCACTCCTTCTTCCTTCACTTACGCTCACTATCCATCTCCGTGATCTTCAGTCACATGTATCTCTTCTTCTTTTCATGTCCCGCCTTTAACTAACTCTTCCTGGCTTTCTTAGTTTCTTCAATCGTGTCTCACGCTCTTTTGCGACTTGTTTCTCGATTGTCCCCTCTCTTTTTCTTTCTTCTCGACAGTTTTCTCGAGTCTCGACACTTTGAATCCTCTCGACCTTCAACTCCTTGATAACTTGTCTTCGCCGGCGATCTGACTTTTTGTGGCGCTTGCGTCTGCTTGGAGTCCCTTCTTCTTCATTTCCAACGAATTCATACTCTGCGAGTTTTCCCGAGAGCGCTTCCGTGACGCACTCTCCACCGCCCGATTTGAGCAGTCCAGCTAGAGAGACTTCAGTTTCTTTTCTTGTCTGCACAACTACAACCATACACATACACACACGCCTTTTGGCCCTATTTGGTGCTTTCTAGCTTTCAGTCACCGGCTGACTGGTAAACACCATTTCTGTGTCGTCTGCGATTCATATTTTGATCGTGGCCGCCACAGCCTGACACCAAAACAAAAAAGCACACACAAAAACGCACAACTCAAAACAATAATCCGCACAAAATTTGTCGTGACCGCATCGAGTCACCTCTATTTTTTTGCTTTTGTTTTCTGTGTTCCTTCCCGCACAGTTTCGAATTTCTCTGTTGTGTTTACTCAACAAGAGATTTTCCCCTCCTCAAAAAGATTGTTATCATTTCAATCTTGTTGGACTTTGGTGTGTTTTTCTCCTCACACTTCTTGTCCTCTTGTCCCTCCTACACACACACACACACACACACACCGATTCTCTCTTGACACTTCTTGTCCGTCATTACCTGTTTTCACCATGACTTCTCCCCATTCTCCTCGTCTGGCCGCCGCTGCGGTGCTTGCCGAAGCTGCGCAGATTGCCGCCAACCAGGGCAGTCTTTCTCCCACCCATCCCATCCAGCCCAAGAAGGTCGCTTTTGAGCTCCTCTTCACCGAATCTCACCACTACCGCGCTCGTCTGCCCATGAGAGTTCAGATCTACCCCCACGATGCCACTGAGTCCATCGTTTCCACCGTCAAGAACTTCTATGGCCTTTATTCCGGTCCTGCCCGCTCGATGGGCGTGAGCTTTGAGGATGAGCATGGAAATACTCTCATTGCCCGCTATGAGAACTTCAGAGACAATATGGTCGTCTATGTGCGTGTCATAGAAGAATACTGCACCGATCCCTATCGTCCCGCTCCTATTGGAGCTCATGGTCACTATGCCTCCCCTGAGCGCAATCTTCAGTACCCGACTGAACATTACGATGACAACAACAACAACAACAACAACCAGCAGCTGCGCATTCACTCCCAGTCTCCCCACAATGATGTTCACTCCACTACTGGCTCTCACGGCTATGACTCCCGCAGCGGCTCGGTTGCAGGTAACACCGCCGATGTTTATCAAAAGCACACCGGCTTCATGTACCCTCCTAACTCAACCGTTCCTGCTGGCGCCGAGGCTTATGGCGACATCCCGTCTGGCTATCACAGTGGTGACGGAACCACTTCCAACAGCTCTTCGGCTCGCTACAACAAGGACCCCATTGGAACTACTGAGATCAGCCTCGACAATATTGTTGAAGGAGGCCGTCGCAAGAGACCCAAGTTTGACAGCTCTGTAAGCTTCCAACGGTCTTCTTGCTTTGTTCCTCTAATGCCCTTCAACTGCGCTAAATACTAATTCTGCCTGATATCTTTTTAGGAGCTCCCCCTCTTCGCTCCTCCCCAGATGCCCGCCGCGACCTCGAACCCTTCTGTTTCTCCTGCGCGCCGGTCTGATTTCTATCGCGCCCCTATTTCTTACATTCCCACCGCGCAGAATCCTTTCGCTGGTACTCCGCCGATTCTCGAATCCCCTCAAAGCTTTTCCAACGGAAACGAATCCGGTGCTGCCTTTTACAATACTCCTGCCACGACTTGGAACAGCTATGAAGGATCGTACCAATACACTGCCAACCTCACCCCCAAAGTGCCTGGATGCGCTCTCCCTACCCCCGACCCTACAATTGGTAGCGCCATGTCAGAGGAAGATAAAGATGTTGCCCTCCAACTGATGCGCCTTGGCGACGCCTCCCACATTTCCTCTCATGGCCGCACTTCAACCTCGACCCTTGACGATACTTTTAGCGGCAAAGCTGAGGTTGCCTCGTCTGCTGGTGCTACCAGTCACTCGGAGAGCGAGAGTGCCAGCGGTAGCGAGAGTGGAAGCGAGTCGGACGACGACCTTCCAGCTGCGCGCCGCCAGCGACTGGACGAGGCTGGCGCGAGCCGTCCCGTTTCCACCCCCGAGAAGAAGCCCGTCGCCGTCGCCGAGGCTTTCCGTCCGCTCATCAGTGACGACGGCGCCCCTTCCCCTTCCCTGTTCCGCCCCACCTATTTTGGTCCGGCTGGTCGCCCCAAACTCCGCAAGATTAATGGTCTTAAGGACGGCAAGATGATCAAGCCTCCTCCCATGCCCAAGCCCAAGGCCCCCAAGACCGTGACCCCCTCCGCTGCCGCCAAGCCCAAGGTGCCGAAGAGCACGGCCGCCAGCTCTGGCGCTGCTGCCGGCGCCTCCCTGGTGGACGGGGAGCAGCAGCCCGACCTGTCCACCAAGCCCCGGTGCCAGCGGTGCCGGAAGAGCAAGAAGGGCTGCGACCGGCAGCGCCCTTGCCAGCGCTGCAAGGACGCTGGCCTCTCCGCTGATCAGTGCATCAGCGAGGACGAGGGCAACGGTCGGAAGGGGCGGTACGGCCGCCACATGGGTGTGCCGGTCACCCATGTGGTGACAGCGGCCGCCCCCCCGACCGTTCCCTCGGTCCCGGCCCCCACCATTTCCGCCACCCCCATTCTTCCTCCTCCGGTGCCCAAGCTCACGGCCGCCCCCATTTCCCGCCCCATGGCGGCTCCTCCTCGCCCCGGCCTGCTTCCCGTAGCCCCGATCTCTCCTGCGTCTGTGGTTTCCGAGGTTGGCTCGCCGGCCATGGACAAGAGCAAGAAGCGCAAGCGGTCGACTTCGTAAGAGGTCTACCGGCCAACTTGAGCTTCTTGCTCTTGTTCATGGCTGTTTCTGCTTCCCTCTTCTCTATCCTCCTCTCTTCTTCTCTTCTTCTCTTTCTTCCCCCTTCCTTCCTGTTTCTCTCTTTCCGTCTTCCCCCCTCTTTTTTGAGGGGTTGCTCTTTTTTCGGTTGTTCTGGGGTCCCGGGATGGGACTAGGGTTTTGTTTTCGGTTGGGTTGTTTTCTTTTCGGTCGTTGGTCGGCATGGACGGCGGAGGGTTTGCTTTTAGTCACGATATGTCCCCGGGTTCCGGGTAATTGACGAAATTTGCTCAGTTCTGTTTCTTTCCTCAGCGTTTCCTTTACTTTTTTCTTCTCGGTTCCCAAACTTCTTTTCATCTTGTACCTCTTGGGTGGAGGTGATGGCGGTATCGTCCTTGTTTTCCTGTCTGCAACTATTTCCTCGAGATCACTTCTCGAAGGTGTGTTTCTCGCATGTGTGTTCTTCTCTTTTCTGTTTCGTCGTTGTCTCAATGTGGCGTCTATTTTTAAACTTGGCAGGGGAGGCTTTTCATTTCTTTCGTTGATTTCACGTCAACACGTGTGAATTAACGTTGGGCTTTTTGGTAGGGGACCTTCTTTTCAGTTTTGTATGTACGGGAGTGTGTGATAGATGTGTCCCATGCTTTGGGCGTGTATTTGGACCTTTCTTCTTTTCCTCATCCTGCTTTTTGTGTTCCCTGATTTTCTCCATGTCATGATACTGTGACCTTTTTGTGTTAAATTCTACCTATATGGCTCGATCTTTGGTTCTGCTTGTGCTGCCCTGTGCCTAACATCGTGTGTGAGAGTGTGCGACTGTATATGGTTTTGAGATGCTGACTTGTGGGGGATTCCATTGGCGTTGAGTGTAAGGGAGGGGGGGCCTCAAACGCGCACCGCATTCAACGTGAGGTTTCAGTGTTGTGATATACATAGACTTTAGGATCTTGTCTCACCTTTGGTGCTCTTCTTGTTAGGCTTCCCGTCGAGTATGGCTTGCCGGCTGTGTCTGATATCTGTTTTCTCCTGCGAATTTTACTGGGAGTTTGTCCTCCCCATTTAACTGATGTTGGCCATGATTAGGACCCGGAATCTTTTCAGGACATTCTTCGAAAAGCTGTGAAAAAAAGTTCACATCTACAAGCTTCACTACTAGACGGTGTTCTTTGGGATAAGCCATTACCCATAAGCAGTGTTGGTGCTGGTGCCGGGGTGTTTAGCTGCAGGTTAGTAAACTGCATTATGCATGATTGATGCAGGTCTCAAGCTCTCGGTGAGTGGCTGGTTGGGTTCTCGCACTTGAGAGAGATTGACACCTAACGAGCCGCAAACAACGGTCTCCCGCGCAAACAACAAAAGTGAGGCGAGGAGAGATGTGCATATTGCAAATTACTCTTCCTGTTCTCTCCCGAGCTGAACTTTAAAATCCCAATTTGCGGTTTTGGGCTTTCCTGCCGCGTTTAACGCAATTGCAATTTCGGCCCAGGCCTCCGGAACGCTGCTCCGCGGGTGTTTGCGTCTCTTCGCATGGCCTGGGCACTCGGGCCCTGTGATCCAGTTTCTTTCTCTTGCCACGTAGCGGGGAGGGGCCGACGCCGGACGCAGTATCGGTCAGGTGTTTACTTCTGGTTCCGACTTTCCAACCAACTGTTCGGTTCTTGGGTTGTACGTGTCATGTCTGTGTGCAACCAACCCTATTCGTCCTCTCCCCAATGGGTAGCACCAACCACACAAACGCCGACGGGTGGAAACACAAACGGCCACCAACGTGTATCCGGTGGTCTCCATGAACGGGGAGGGAATGAATTCGGGCGTTGGTACACCCGCCCCCGGATTTCCTGCGTTTGTGGCCAGAGAGCACATCTTGCTAGAGAAGTTAAGCATATACCCAATTTACAGCCCCGTCCCGAGTTTCCAGAGTCGCAAGCAAACCACAACAAAAAAAAATCGACAATTGCAGATAAATGCAGCAAAAAAAGGAAAAACCGGGGTCTTACCCCCGCGAATCCCGGCCGGGATGGACGGCATGTCGTTTAACTTACCTCGGAGGCTAAACCCGATTCGGCATGGCGGGGTCGAACCAGCGCGATAACGGCTGGGAATAATCTGGAATTTGCGACCTTTCGATGACTAATGCAGGAAATTAAGGTACAAGCGTTTTGAGTGCCCCGCCACAACGTCGCGTTTTGTTGCGTGGCGCCAAAATGGCAGAACGTGCCAGTGATTGGTGGCGTGCGCCGCAGTCGCCAGGCCAGGGGTCCCTCTTTCACGAGGCAGAAAAAACAGAACACAGGGGATCAGCTAAGCAAAGGCGGTGAAGCGCGGTCGAAAATGGCGGGGTTCCTTGCAGGTACGTCATTTTGTAGCGGTTTTTTGTGGCGGTCTAGCAGGGGTTTGGATAAGCTGTAGGGTTAACTAGGGTTTAGTGTGCGTCGTCTTGGGTCCTTGCGCAATTATCATGACAATCGGACTCGGACTCGGTCGTACTTTCCCATCGTATCTTGTCGGGTTCAACTGCAAAAGCCGGAGTTGAACAGGTGTTCAATCCTCAAATACGCCCGACCGCCACTTTGACTTGACTCCTCTTTCTTTTTCTTTTTCCCTCTCTTCTTATCTTTTCTTATCTTCATCCTTTTCTTCAGTCAATCAAATCACGTGGTGGAAGTTCAGCCATGCCACTTTTTCCTTCAACGGGTAAATCAATGCCCAGCCCATGATTCCACGCAGATACCATCACGGGCTTTTGTTCATACGAGTTGCCTGATCCGAATTGCTATGAATGCCTGCTGGTTTCTCCATTAAAATGACCCCCATCTAAGGTACCTAGAAGCGAAACGGGAATCGATCCAAACTCGCCAAGATACTCGCCTAAACGGCTCTTGAGAGCCTCGATATACATACATATGTGCAAATTGACTCCCTGCCTGACAAACCAAGTTAACTTGGAGGAGAGAGTCTCGACTCGATTATTTGTACACCCCCCCTTCCAGTAAGTGCCGGAGTGTGCTAGTTCAGCCGTTACCCCCGTTTCCCCAGAATGAATAGGAAAAAAAGCTTGGATTTGAGGAACATGGATGAAGCTAGAACCTGTCTAGATGCAACAATTGCAACAACCCGTGCAGCTTCGGACGCCCAGTGGTAAACCTTTATCCTTCCCCAACACGAAGGCATTCCCACTTTTGGAAGATACAAATCCGAGACAACGGCAGAGCAAATCGACATCCTGGAGATCTCCAACCCTGGGCATCAGCTCCGGGATCGGGGGTTCATGGCGGCGGACATGCAGGAGCGGTGTGATGCAGTATCGCTGCTCTGCTGATGCTTTGTGACCAATTTGCTAATGTTGTGTTCCAGACTAGGCCCGAATGTCGAAGTCAAGCGACAGAGTCTGCAGATTGATTTAGCCTGATCCAAGGAAAAGGAAAGAAAGGAAGAAAGAAAAAAAATTCACCACCCAACATTGAAGCTCCTTCTTTTCTTTTTCTACAGAAATCTGGTATCCAGAAGGGCGCGACAAGTGGCACGCAGGAAAAGCGCGGGCCAGTTTCTCTCACGATCAGTGACCAAAGCACAAGCTTTCCTCTCTCAGTCAACACAATTCGGGTGTTACTGAACACCATGAAGTTGCCCTGATGATCGCTTTTTTTCAGCTGGAGTCCGAGCCATCCCATCACCCCGGTGTGAAAAAATCCAGGAACGCCGCGAAAAAGAGTGCCTAACTCATGCCCGATCCGCCCCCGGTCTCCGGGCTCCATTTTCCTCGCCCTTCAACATGTCAAGTCAAGTCGCTTTGACTCTTACACCGGCAACGCTACGTTGCGGGAGCGGAAAAGAAACAGAAAAGAAATCACGAAATCAAAGCCCCAAAAAGTTCTTGTGTCGCTAAGTAACGCCCATGCCGACTGCAAGCGATGCAAGCCTACCCGGCGGAACTTTTATGGATAGAGAACCCACCCATCGAGAGCGTTTCTCTCCTAGAGTGCCGACGGAAGATCCGATAAAGCAAGAAGCACACCAAGCAGAATACGGCATGTCAAGCCAGTCCAGTGAAGACGTCCGCTACCTGGCCTTTTATCTTTATTTTTTATTTTTATTAAATCTTTAATTTTTTTTTTAGTTTCGCTTTCGGGATTTTTGTTGAAAACGAAACAGGACCCAAAGTTCTCGGCAGCTCCCAAGTGAGCTTGCCTTGATTATTGTCAAGAGCCCAAATTCGCCGGTGATATATCTGTTGCCTCTTATTTTCGTTATCTGCACAGATGCCCACAGTTGGGCCCGCATCGACGGCACTCTCATGCCCCCGGAAAAAAAACGGTCACAGCGAATTTCTGGAATGGCCAGAGATTCTTCCGGGACCAGCCGCTAACCTAACTGGGTCTGGTTGGGCCTTTCGGCTCAATCTCCTCCTAAGCACTGAATGCTTGCAGCAAGGTGTGCATCCTGGCTATTCCTTGGATGAGCAGATAGCATACGGAGCCAGGTAGGAGAAAGTTTGGAAGGCCAGGATCGCAATCAGAGGAGTGCGAGCCCCACCAGACTTTCTTTTCTTTTCTTTTCTTTCTTCTTTAGAAATCCACATGATATAGATGGAAGATCGAGGTGCCACTGTGAGCCGTCCGTGTTCGCTCTCTGTCCCTGTTTTCCCATGGATGGCCGAAAAAAGTGGAAAATAATGATAATAATGGATATGCGCACTTCTACGAGATGCATGACATGTCCATCTCTTTTTCCTTCCCTCATTTTTTCCTCTTCTGATTTTTCTTTCCTCTTCGTTGTTTCTTGAGGTTTCTGTTCTCGTATTTCTGATTTTCTTGTGAGCAGATTCGCAGCAAATTGGGTGACTTTTTAGGACATACTTCGGCTTCCTGTCCGTCTTCATCTGTTTATAAAGAGATCTAGTCTTTCAGAGTTGGATACACGTTCTGGCTTTTTCTATTCTTCCTGTTTCTTCCCAAGTTCCCCAATCTTTTTTCTTTTCTTTCTTTTTTATCCACCGCTTGGTTCCTCCTAACCCTAACATTCTAAAGGAATCGAGGGTTTGATCAAATGCTATCGTTGCTGTTTGTGGAATCTTCTTCATCAAGATGTCCACAGAACCGGACCTAGAAAAGCAAGATGCCCATGGCCACTCCTACGGCATGGGCGACCCCCACTCAACCGACTACAAGACCGAGATCAAGACAGACGCCAATCACCGCGCCTCGCCATCCATCTCTTCAGAATCCGCTGCCGATCTGGGCATTTCCAAATATGATCCAGCCTCCGGTGGTGCCACCAGCGAGCCAGGTTGTCTGAAGACGACATCACGGCTGTCTCGAATTTACTCGAGGGCGTCTCGCTCCAACGCTGGAGCCGGAGAGGATAACAACTTGCACGAAGACAACATGATTGCCGACGATGCCGAGTCATCGGTGGAGATCGACTACCCTGATGGCGGATTCCTTGCTTGGTCGCAAGTGTTTGGCTTCATGCTGATCAACGCCATGGCATGGGGCTATCCAGGAGCATATGGCGTGTTCCAGCTGTATTACACCGAGACGATGAATCTCTCAGCTTCCCAGGCGTCCTGGATCGGATCTATTCAAGCTTTTCTTTGCTTTCTGACCTGCACCGGAGCCGGCCGGCTTGCTGATGCCGGGTTTGTGCGCTCCACTCTGTCTGCGGGGGGTCTTTTGACAGTAGGTGGCACCCTTGCTACCAGCTTTGCCACACGGTACTGGCATCTTCTGCTAGCGCAAGGCGCATGCACCGGCATTGGACTGGGTCTCATGTTCATGCCGGGACTCAGTGTACTGACCAGCTACTTCCGCCGCCGCCGGTCTATTGCCCTGGCAACAGCGGCCACTGGCACCGGCATGGGCAGCATCGTGTTTGCTGCGGTTGTGCAGTACACCGTGCCTCACATTGGGTTTCCGTGGGCGGTGCGGTGTTCCGCGCTGGTGGCTCTGGTGTTTGTGGTCGCTGCTGTGCTGATTCTTCGCCCACGGCTCAAGCCGCGACGAAGCGGGCCGCTCATTGAGTATGAAGCGTTTCGGGAGGGCCCGTATATGTTCTTTGCTGGCGGTTGCTTTCTGCTATTTTGGGGACTGTACTTTGGGTTCTTCTTCGTATGTCCACTTCTTGCTGCTTGTGTAATGATACTAGTAAAGATACTCGAGGTGGATGAACTAACAGAAATGATCTAGATCAATGCATATGCTAGACATGTGGCGGGCTTCACCCCAGTCGAGGCAGTCGGCCTCTTGCTGGTACTGAGCGCATTCACCATTCCAGCGCGGCCTATCGCCGGCTTTATCGCCGACTGGTACATTGGCCCGGTCAACACCTTCATCATCACGGCCGTCCTCCTCTCCTGCATGGAGTTTGCGTGGATTGCGGTGCGTAGGACGACCGCCATGTACGTGTTCAGCGCGGCGTTCGGGTTCGCCAACGGCGCGTGCCAGGGCATCTTCATCGGCGCGCTGGCGAGCTTGACCGACGACCCGCGCAAGATGGGCACGCGCGTCGGCATGGTGTTTACGGCGGTCGGCTTCGCGTCGCTGATCGGCCCGCCGACCGCCGGCGCCATTATCGACTCGTCGGGAGGAGAGTACAAGAACGCCCAGATCTGGTGCGGGTGCGTCATCATGGCGGCGTCGATTACCGTCGCTGTTGCACGGTGGCGCAAGACCGGGCCGCACTGGAAAGTCAAGTTGTGAGCGGGAGGAGAGGGGGCAGAGACAGTTAGAGTTGAGTGAGGGAGGGCGGCTGATGTTATAATGAAAAAAAAAAATGAAAAAAAAAAGGTGGAGGGAGAGCGTGCAGGAAAGAAACGATGTTATGACGGCATTATATTCTTTTTCGAGACATTTCTTTTTCTAGCATTTTATGTTTTGAATTCTTTTGGCATTTCCTCTTTAGCCCTGCCGTCTACGTCGTTTTGTGTTTCTCCCCATTTTGCTGCTTCTTTGTGTCTCTCTTTCGCCCTCACCTTGTTTCGCATTCGCCCGGCGTTGCCGAGTCAACTGTCTCTCGTTGGCGGTTCGGACCGCACTTTTTTGTCTCATTCCGGGTGTCGTTTGTACCCGGGAACACAGAGCTGAGCGCCCCGATGGAGGGGAACTGGGCAGAAGCTTGCCGAGACTATGACATGAACTCGACCGAGTCTATATAGGAGTTGGAGTGGGTCAGTGTTGGTCCGTTTGGATGTACCAAGTTAGATCTGGAGAACGCCGTGACAGATTCGAAGTAACTGAATATATTCGCAGTATAATTTTAGACTATTATCTCAACAAGATTGTTTTGTTCATACATGAAGGGAAATGATCCGGCATACAGACGTATCTATAAACAGGGAAGAGCGACAGAACTGTGGGTTTCGGGGATATGGTTGGAGGGAGGATGATGGGGAGATTTTTCCAGTATAAAAACGAGCAAGAGTAGTAGGCAGACGCTCAAGAAACAAGAAGCCGAAAAGGAAGGGAAATGGAAACCAGAAAAGAGAGAGGAACATGACAAATGGAAAGACATGAAAAGAGAACGACAAACACCGGCCGGTGAAGGAACACACTCCATTCTCCAACCTTGAATAAACGAAAAAGAAAATATGAAGGAAAGGCAAAGACGCAAGGAAAAGGATATATGTATATGGTTCGTGTTTTTTTCTTGGTTTTTTTCTTATTTCTTTGACTTTTCAACTCTCAGACTTCCTTGCCCTTTCCCTTCCGATCCTTCGGCGACCCCATGGTCCACACGGACGGAGGATCGGGCGGCGACGACCGGGACGAGTGCCCCATCAGGGGACACGCGGCCGACGACAGCGGTGCCAGAGCTCGCGAGGCATCGGGCGGCGGGATGATGATGGCGTCGCTGGACGACGGGTCCCGGGTGGCCGATTCATGGTAGGCCGACGGGCTGGGCACGGTGGGGTTGTTGATCTCGTAGACCTGCTTCATCAGCCGCGAGAGCAGGCGGGACAGCCAGTAGCCGGATTTCCAGAAGCTGTCGTGCGGCTCGGTGATCTCCATGACCGAGTGGGTCACGCCGTCGGTGCCCAGGCGGCGCCGCATGCTGGACATCTCGGTATGGTCGACCAGGACATCGTCGACCGACCACGACAGCAGCATCACCTTGCCGCCTTTCCAGGCGTCGCGGTAGTTGCCCTCGTAGTTGGCGGGCGCCACGTCGTCCCACAGCGCCTCGTTGGTGCCGAGGGCGTCGTCGAGGAACTCCTGGTAGCTGCCGTCGTGGCGGATGTTCGCGGTGGTGAAGTCGTAGATGCCGGCGTTCACCAGCATGGCCTCGGGCAGCGACACGTTGGCCGGCGGGCTGAAGGCGTGGTGCAGGGCCTGGGCGCCCATCAGCATCTGAAAGATGATGGTGGCGCCGACCGAGTGGCCAATCAGAAGGTACTTGCTGCCGAAGCCAAACTCCTGCTGCAGCCGCGCCACCGCCGCCCACACGTCCAGCAGGTGGTCCGGGTGGCAGGCGTCGTGGCGGTAGGCCAGCGGCGTCGACTCGGGCTGTGGCTGGCCAGCGTACGGCGAAAGCCGGTAGTCGATGCTGGCGAAGCCGCGGAACGAGGTCAGCGGGATGTCGTAGCGCGGGTGCATGATCCGCTCGAGAGCCGGCAGGAAGTCGAGATCCGAGCTGGTGGGATCTCTCCACGCACCACCATGGATGTAGCTGGAAGCAGAGTTAGCAGGAAGAGAGACATGCAGAAAGAAAGAAAGAAAGAGATTGGGTGACATACACTATCCACAGGCTGTCTTCATCCTCAAGTCCGTGATTGGCATCTGGGAACTCCCACACTGACATGTGCTGGCGGGCTCTCTTGCTTCCATACTGGATAGTGGTGTGGCGCAGTTGATCCATGATTGTAGCAGTTGACAGCAGTACAAGCAGAGAGAAAATGGAAAGAGGGAGTGATGTTGAAGAAGAGGGACCAGGGGATAACTTGAAGAGATAGATATGTATATAATATAGAGTGAGAGGGAGCGGGTACGGTAGTTCAAACACCAAAGGAAGAATGAAGCAGATGGAGAGAAATAAGAAGAGAAGAGAAGGGGAAGAGAGAAAGATTCAAGAGGTGTATATCAGGTATATATAGCTCGGAAGTACCTAGAGAGCACCTATACACCAGGGAGGGAAGAAAGGATGCCAGAAGCGCCGGAGCCGGGGGGCAACGAGAAAAAAAGAGGGAGACAAAAAAGCAAAAAAGAGATAGATAGAAACCTGCCCCAAAGAGACCCCCCCCAAAAAAAAGAGGAGAAAAGACTACCGAGAGGGAAACGCGGGATGAACTGCAGCGAGAGAGAGAGAGAGTCACAAGTACCAGGTACTTCGGCCGAGAGATTGGGGAAAGGAACTAGGACGAGAGAGGAGGTGAGCTGTACTGTATACAAAGCCAGCACTATCTATATGCAGAGTAGATGGATTATATGCAATGTACATGCAGAGCGTTGACGCAGTGTACATGTACATGCAGGAAGAGGAAGAGGGAGAGGGACAGAGATAGATAGAGAGAACAGAGAAACTGCACAGAGACGGAGGGCCGGAGAGGAAGAGAGATAGTGATAGAAAGAGAGAGAAAGTGGGTGGGGGAGAAAGGGAGGATAGGGGCAAGAGATAAGAGAGAGAGAAAGAGGAGAGGAGAGACAGAAAGTGAAGCCTCAAAAACCAAGAGTGGTGATGCCACTCACGGATTGATAGATAGAAAGCGTGCCAGCTGCCTTCAGTTGACAGCTGCTAAATAAGAGGAGGCACGCAAAAAGTATCACACTGAGAGAGAGACCTTCAATTGGGGCCGGTTTTACAAAAAGAAAAAAGAAAAATAAAAATAAAAACTACCTGTCATATGTGATAGTGGCCAGATCACTCACTAGGAACATGCAAATCTGCTATCTATTGCAACATAAAGAAAAGGGGATAGAAATCAATGTTTGAACTGTGGGAAAATAACTAGAAAAAAAAAGGAAACAAGATACAATATTGCATGAATATTGGGCGGGGTTGACTTTTCTCTTTCTTTCTGACAGCTCAGGTAAGGGTTGCTTAGGGTTGGACTCCACCCACACCATGTCGTTTCGGCTTGGGGCAAGCATTCATTCCTCTTTTCACTCCCCTCCACCTCTCTTTGCCACAACCCACATTTTATGCAGTGTAACCCAACCCACATTATGTCCAGACCTTGTAAGTGAATGAATCACTCTCTCATCTGTCGGGCTCTGTTGGTTCTGATACTCACTCCATCCACCAGCCGCTGCTGAGAAACGCCCTCCTGATAGCCGACCAAGCGAACGCCTGGCCAAGCGCCGCCAGCAAAGTCCTATCACCACCGCCAAAGACAACACTGATGATGGTGATGATGATGGTGATGGTGATGATGATGAGTGGGAGACGGTGGCGCTGTCTTCTCGTGATTTGAGACGTGTGCTGCCCTATAAGCCTCTAGGGATTCTTAAACCCACAGACAGGTCCCGCTACCTGGCCGACCTGCTGAAGCACGTCGATCTCTCAATGATCTTTGTACGGCGTAACATAACTAATCCATCCTGACAGATACGAACGGCCATCTTCTCCAGGTAAATCGGCGGCGGCCAAGGAAAAGCTGGCCCTTGTCGAGTTCACCAAGAGTTTTCCTGGCCGACTACGGGGTTGATGTTTCCAAACTTGTCTGGCCAGACAAGCAAATGGAATTTGCAAAGTCGCAGGTCCCCAATTCTCTGGCCATCAGCCCCGACACTATCAAAGATGGCTAGACAGACAAGTGCACAGCCTTCGAGTGCGAGGAGATCCCCGATAGCACCGGCATCTTCCCCAGTCGCCGGCTGCACGACAAGCTGGTGGAGTACGTGAAAACGTACTATCAAGACCCCCAGGGCATCGAGTACCACTCACCGTATACTGCCATTGTTGGGCCTTCAGGGTCCGGCAAGTCCTTTTCCGTCAAGCACCTGGCCGAAGATGAGCACATGTGGGTGCTCTACACCAGCGTTTCCAAGTCTCCCTCCTCCATGCCCCAACTAGGATCGTTCGGCGCATCTCTCGCTACTCTGTCAACCGAAGCTCTGGTTCAGAAGTTCTGGAACCGTTCCATTCAGGCTGGTGTTGAGCTGGTCAATCTGGCCAAAGAACGGGAAATTACCCCGGGCATGCTTTTCCGCCTCCAGTACCACGAGGACTTTGTTTCTTTTCAAAGCGAAATGGCCATCTTCGTTGGCCCTGGCTTCAGCAATCCGTGCAGCAAGGCCGCTGTTAAGAAGATTCTGGATCGAGTAGATCTGCATGCTCTCCAGCAGTGGGAACTACCTCGCCGTGGCCGGGCAGGGTCAGTCGATGCTGGAGCTCACAATCCCCCGGATACCACAATTTCATGCTGCTTCGACGAGCCCTACGCGACTTTGGAGCATCCAGGCCACCATTCCAGCTGTTTGGCCTCCCGTTAGATACGTCCTCGCGTGTGCAGGATTTTGTGCCGTCGTTCGAGTATGACCCTAGCACGAAGACTGGTCGTAGCACCGAGCTCTTCCCGCCTTTGTATGGCATCCATACCACCTGGTATGGCGATACCATCTTGTGCCATTCAAGACTGGCTCCGAAATGACGTCCTGCAGAGCGCTGACGGTGGTAGTAGCCGCTCGATTCAAGCTGCCCCCCCCAAAAAAAACACCAATGAGTGGTATCGCTTCGCCTACTCTCTAGGGCGACCTCTGATGGGGGGCTATCTTGAATACAAGTGCGACCGTGGGCTCACTAAACACGGCCAGAGATGGTGGTGGCGAGGATAACAACAACAGCGACAACAAAGGCACTGGCGGCGGCAATCAATTGGAAAAAGGAATTCGAGCCGTTCGCCAGCTCGTACTGGCCAAGTCATTCCTCAAACCAGGTATGACGGACGAACAAAAAGACCACTACCATACTTCCCTATTGCTGTTTCGCCTGCAATTCTGTATATCTCTGATCACAGAATGAGCGAGGCTTCCACAGCGGACTGGATACATTTCTTACAGCACGTTTCTTCCGACCGCAGGACAATCCAAACCGTGCAGCCGAGCGAGCCGGCATCGGCGCTACATGTCAAGACTCGAATGATGGCAGACCCTCGACTGTGAAGGGGGATTATCACCAGCCTGGTCAAATGGCTGCACGGCGGTGCTTTGAACGAGGGGGAATGCAGGCGAGGTCATGGCTGGGCTCTTGCTTCTCTTGGCTGCCGATAGCACACCAGAGGACTGCGACGGGCACGGCGTCACAGCCCTCCATAAGGGACTGGCCCCCATTTTACGTACGTTTGACGGGGTCGAGCCAACTACTGTGGCTCTACTGGAACACTCCCGCGTACATGTCACTCATATCGGGCGCCTTTGCACCAAGTCGCCGACCATCACACAAAACCACCTGCAGATGGCCGTCATCACAGGACAGGCATGGTCTATGCCAGCGAGTTTCCCGGGTGTTGACTTGCTGGTGCCGGTGTGGCAGGGCCCAAGACGGCCGATGACAGCACTCTTGGTGCAGGTGAAGTGCAAAGACGGACCCAACAAGGTGACAGCGCACATGAAAAGCCAAGCTTGGGCAGCCTTGGTGTCTAGCCGTCAGCAAATCGCCCCGCTACACGGCGCTAACCCTCCTGTGTAAGGAATCTTCCTCAACCTGCGGCCACTACGACTAGCACCAGCAAGTGCCACCACCACCACGACCATGTCCGACCGCCAAGCGGTGGAACTGCCGCCCAATGCCGCCCATGGCAACTTGACGGTGTTTGTCAAGACGGGGTTCAGCACGAATCCATATCCGTCGCCTGACCAGTGATGAGTGCGATGTGATTCATGGTGTTGTGGGGGTACACTCGGCAGGATTGTTGGAAGAGAGGACCAGCATGGCCTGGCCATCATGCTCGAGACCGGTGATGGGTCGACTTATAGTGACGAGGCGTGAACAACGCGTAGTACCGCATACACATAGAGTGGTATTGAGAACAGGGGGAGAGCAATGAAAAAATATATAAAAATAATACAACGAGAGAGGAGGTTGCAGGACAGTATCCACTAATGCAGCCATACTGACTAACTGGGTATGGTTCATATATCAAGCAGAAACCAACCAGCAAATCCCACGAGCTCGTGCCGCCAAGAGATGGACGTCATGCATCGAAAAGTCCCGACTCCACCAGGGAATGGACGAATGAACGGTTGCGTGGAAGATTCACGATAAGGCCGGGCTTGAGAGAGCGAATACTGGATATGGCGTGACGCATTGAAAATTTGGAAAGACACACAGCAGAAAGATATACATATATAGATATATATAAAAAGAAGAAGAATTTCATAATACACAGGACCGTAACATCAGTCATCACCTCCTCGGCGCCTCTGTCCTGGCATAGACCGGCGGCACCTCGCCGACCATGCCGACCATCAGCTCCTCGCGCGGCTCGATGCGCGTGTAGTCGGGCAGCGCATTGTCGCTGGCGGCCTCGCTCCACGTGCCCAGCAGGTCTTCGGCCGGCAGGTGCAGCTCGTCGGCGAGCTGCACGAAGCGGGCCGAGTACTCGCGCAGCACGTCCTCGCCCTCCTTCAGCCACTCCATCAGCTGGTCGCGGCGCTGCGAGACCTCGTCGCGCACCGAGCTGCTGTAGCCCGGCACGTCGGACGCCGAGTACGGCGGCGGGCTGGCGCTGTGGCCGGCGGCCGACTCGGAGATGTCGACAGCGGCGGCATGGGGCTGCTCGGTAAGAGGAATAGGAGGGGGAGCTGGCGGGCGCGACGATGGCGCGGAGGCCGGGCTGAACGGCCCGGCGGGCGGCGGGATGCCGCCGGCCACGGCAAACGTGGCCGGCAAGGACAGGGGCGCAACCGGGGGCGCCGGCAGGGCAGAAGTCGTGGTGGTGGTGGCGGTGGTGGTGGTGGACGAGGGGGGCCCACCAGACCCGGAATCGGGCCCTTCCGCCTGATGCCCATAGCGCTGGAGCCACAGGTTGTGTTCCCGTAGCGAGGCGCGTAAGTGGTCCAGCTCGCCGGCCAGCAGCGGCGTTAGGCGTCTCAGGTCATCGTAGGCCTGCTGCGGGGACTCGTCTGCGAGTTGTTGTGATGCCATCTGCTCTGTGTGGATGTATTGTTTCCTGCCCTCTTTGCACTCGGATTTGCGTATGTGTGTGTCTGCGTGCGTGGTGAGTGGTGCGTGGTTGATTTCCTCTCGGGTGTCCTTCGTCTTTTTGGCGGTTGAAGCTGGTGATATACGTCAACGGCCAAGTTAGGCAGTAAAGTTAAGTAGAGAGGCTGTTTCGGCCGGGTATACTTCGGCTGAACACTGCATTTCTAATCCACGTACTTGGGGCCAATTAGCCCAAGCGCTTGGGCATATAGTCAGTGAGTGCTTGTAACTTGTACATTTTCACACTCTTCCACTTCATCCTTCACTTTCACTTTTCATCAACGCATATCACACATGTGCCAACCTTTTCCGTGCACAATTCCCCTAACCACAATGGCCTGCATACACTATCTTCTCTCATCACATTTTCAGAACTATAGCAGCCGTCAAATATAGTTTATCTGACCTCTTTTCGCGACCTCGTGTGCTGCGACCCTACACGGCTCTATTCTCTGACAGGAATAGTCTGGGTGGCTTGCTTGCCTCGTTTTTATTTTGTTTTTTTCTCTTTTGGCTCCGGGTCCTCTCTGTATCTCTCTGGCTCCCGTCCCGAGGTGAACAATAAAAAAAAAAGACATTTCACAGCATTGTTTTTCAAAGAAGAAGAACCCCCAAAAGGCACCGGATTGATGCAATGCAGCCGCTTCCACCCCCTCCCGTCTCCTGGAGTGTTATCACATTTGATATCTGGACTAATAATGGTGCTGATCTTCGTCTCTGAACAGCTCCGTGCATGTTTGCCTGTATGCATCTGTCGAATCATCGTACGACCGCCGTCCATGCCAGGGCCTGGCCCTTTTCTGTTTGTTCGTACGTGCATATCCAGCCGTGCTGTACAGCTACAGTTGGGCCAAAATTACAATCCTAAAGACTCAAGGAGTTTCAATGCCAAATTACGAAAACCAAAAAAGACTGGAGAAGGCCGACTTTTGGGCCTCGGACAAACCCCGAGCAAACAGTTGCGTACAGTGCCCATTGTGTGATCCATCCCGCGATCATCCAAAGCTGCATATCACCCTTGTTCGGTTGGCCGTTTTTCCTGGCCTGTATGGCTGTTTTTTTTTCTCCTCATGGAAAGGCAGACAGACAGACACACCCAGTCTTGCAAAAAAAAAAAAATTTCTAAAAAATTCATATCGCCCAAAGCGGTGCAGTGCATTGCATATGATGCGACGCTTGCTCGTTCTTGTCGCTGTCGACCTCGCGCCTTTTCTTTGAAAACTCTGGATGTTCCGAGGTATCCCGGTCGACCTGCATTTCCCATTCCCCCAATTGACAATCTGCCATTACCTGTTATGTGTGATTCAACTCTACCTACATACAGCATAGTGCCACAATACTCCCTCATGGTCAAAGGTCAAGAGATAACCCCAAAAAATCAAGTGAGTCAACCGGGGGGGGGGGGCCGAGTCCAAGACCCAAAGTCCGGCATCCGAACGGCCGAAATCGCGGCCGACCTTCCAAGTTGAAATCTTACAGAAGAAACAAGAAAAATGACCATGCATATGGTACGAGGCCGTATGTACCCAGTACATGCGTCTCCCACTCTCGATATCTACGTTCCATGTGTGCGAAGTCCAAGAGACACGTTCTCACTGTGAGTGAGGGCTTGCCCGCGGCCCGGCGCAAATCCCCAAGTCCACGTCCCTTTCAGCCCAGCTCGCTTAGCTGTTCGGTACCCTTGCCCTTTTGCTGCGTTCACTCTTGTGTGTACTTACGAGTACATCATCAGTATCTACAGAGAGTCAGTAACTCTGCTTCTGCCCCCTCTTCCGTGTCTTTCTCCCCCTCTCTCGCGTCGTTTTGGTCGTACTGTGCTTGTACTACCCTGCCGTGCCGCGGTGTGGCTTTTGGTCATATATTGATACTATACGAGCACACCGTCTCCCGCACTCGCTCTTGACAAAAGGTACTTTCGGCTACTTCATCCTTCCCTCTCTACCTGTCCCGCGCTGGTTTCTTGGCCGGCGTCTACCACGGCTCGTCAATAATTCCCAACTGGGCATAATGGAATCCTTCAATACCACGTCCCGGTGGTTCCCCTCCCCCCAACCACGAAGAGCTCTCTCTCCTGTAATGTCCTTGGAATTTGGGGGGGGGACAAAATAACCTTGCTTTGAACTGCCCCCCAACCATACGTAATCCATGTCTTCATGATGTTTGTCTTTAATTGCCTTCCGTCATCGGAGAACTCCGGAGGCTGCCCTTTACATCCTTACATCCTAAGCGCTGTGATATATTCTAGGCTCCGGTCTCCGTTTGTTCTTCTCCATCGACAGAGAAACATGGTGCTCGTGTGCCGTCGTCGGTGGTAAGCCTCGTTGGCTGCAAGCATGGCTACCGTGCCATCCACCCACGTTTGCAAAAGATTTGGCCGATGTATCCCTCATGTCTGTTGGGGCGCCCATGTCTGTTGAAGTCGAGGGGGTCGGCATGTACTCCGTGTCATGCTTTCCCCCCCCCCCCTCTGCCGCTTTGCTCTTGTTGCATGAGAAAGTAGCCGCGTCGGCCGCGGGGAATCCAGACCTGTAACATATCACATTATTAATTGTGGCTTTTGAGTTTTTTGGGCTGCGAGAACGAAATGGGGCTCTCGGCTTTTTTTTTCTTTTTTTCTTTTTTTGCACACACGTCAGTCGGCCATCATGTCTGACTATTCCCCGAGGGGTAAGTGTGTCTGTAACTGCAGGCATATTGCAAGTAAGTTGACCCCCCCTCTTCTTCTCCATCACTTCCGTAGGCGCCCGGCCCAGCGAAGGAAGGGCCCAGATCGCCGCGAGCCGAATGAGAGACACGGCATGGGACGTACGTGTGGTTGGAGGTTTGGCCCGACTGGGAATAGATCAGCACAGCTGCGGGCAAAACAAGCGAAAGGCAAAGGGTAGCAGAGGAACGCCCGTATCAGGCTTTCCAAGTCGGCGACGAGAACTATCTCCGCGCGTCCGCGCGCTTTCTCGTTGTACTCGCCCTCCCGATCGTCCCCCATCTCCCTCTCCCCCCTCTCTGTCTCTCTCGTCTGGCTGCAGCTCTGCTCGTAGACTGCCACCCACACCTCCATGTACCTGGGCTTAGGTTCTGGCTGCCCCCAAGACCTGGTGGTACTGGACAGTGCACCGCGAAGGCCACGAGGACCGGAGCGGAACCGGCCAAACGCTGCCATCTCCTTCCCTCTCTCTCTGCGGAGGGGCGCAACTTTGGGCCAGATGTGACTCTGCGTGCATGCATCAGGACTCTCCTGTGGTTCAAAACCCACCCGGAGGATTCTCTTGGGAGCTAGGCCATCCAGGAGCCAATTACCAGTGCAGAGCGAGAGGGAAGGAGACAGGTTCAAAGCCATGTCACCCACACCTTGTGTGAGTTGCTCGCCGGCTCACACCGTGTTGAGAGCTCTCTCTCCCTCTCTCTTCCCGCCTCTCTCTGTGTTTCTCTTGGGAGTTGTCCATGCTACCTCCGCTTTGTCTCCGGTGGACAACAGTCGGGGCCGATGGGGCCTCATGCGGTCTAAGTCATGTCGCCATCTTTCTGTCTCCCCCTCGTTTGGAGAGAGAGAGAGGGGGGGGAGAGAACTCCCAACGCGGCCGCATAAACGGCCACGCTCTCTCCGCCGTAACCGACGGACTGGGAAGTAGTGTATGTGCCCACCCTTTCTCCCTTTGTCTCCCAAGAGCGACGAACCCACTCCCAGGAGCGACGAACCCGCTCCTGGGAGCGGCGAACCCGTTGTTCTGGGATCGTGTGGTGCCGGATGGCCCTTCTTTTCCTTTTTCTTTTCTTCTGGATCGTTGGGTCCCTTATCTTTGGGTCTGGCGATATCGGAGAAGACGTGTCTCTTTTTTTTTATGGTGATTGGTGGGAGGTGGCCAGAAGAGGAGGCCGTTTGGAGAAGAAAAAAAAGGCGGAAAAGCAAAACGAGGCGAAGGTTGAGACAGGAAGTGTCCCCCCGAGATGCCGTCTGCCTTCTCGGGCTTGTGAGGGTCTGCTAGATAAGTGGCACTTGAAGACGAGGGAACCGGTGAAAAGAAGAAACGATGGTCAATACCTCGCCCAGTGAGGGAAGACACACGAAGTCGAGAGAGAGGGAGTAAGTTGGTACGTTTTCCTCTTTCGCCATGGTTTTGACACCACCACCACCACTACCACACTGTACCGTACCACACCTTATTTCCCGGTTTTATGACTATTCCTTATTCCCCCTCTTTGGACAACGATCCAGACACGATTCAGCCCGATGTACCTGGTACTTGTACCAGTACCTGTCGGCTCCTTGAGTCTGTTTTCGTGTTTGTTCAGTGGCACGCCAAAGCGGACCAAATCTCCTCTTTTGCCAGTTCCCTATCTGGACACACACATTTGGGGAAACACGGCGTCTGTGTCTCACGCCTCCACCGTCTCTCTGGCTACTCCCCGGCTGTGCGTCCTCTCGGGCGGTATAGACAAGAGCGCAAAGTGACACTCGGCAAACGAGCAAGAAGAAAAGAAGTTGGCATGGATCTATGTGCCTGCCTGGTCTATTCAAAACATACCGCTTCTTTCGTCTGCATTTCTGTCGTGTGCCTGTGTGCACAACATACGGCTACGGCTGTCTGTTTGCCTGCACTCTCCCGTGTCTGGAACTTTCGTCCGGATGTCCTGGCCCGCGGACGTGTGTGTGTGTGTGTGTTGCGTGTGGACTTCCTTGTGGCTTGCTGCTTGTGGTTGGCCTGGGGAGTTTGTGCGACGGTGTACACGTATGCGTGCATATGCGAGAGGGGGGAGATGGTGAGGTGTGTATGTGGGAGGGAGGGAACATCCAGCTGTGTTGACAGTGTCCGACCAGTGTCTCGACCACCGGAATGGGAACAGTGGTGTCTCGAGTGCCATGCTGTGCTTTCGATGTCACGGCCATCGACTATCGGCACAATAGGGGTTTCTCAGAGATACATCAGGAGAGGGACACTCACCAGGAGCAATCCACCCAGCCGTCTGGGTTCCAAATGGAGCTTGCTTCGCGGCGATACTCATGACAAGGACGAAAGGCTAGTGACGCGATACTGAGAGCGTGAGGTCTGGAAGCAGCCGAGCCAGAGTGCGTGAAGTTGGTGGGCATGGCGATATTCTCCAGATGGACACCATCTTTGTCTTTCCCACTCCCATACGCCACTGTTGTGTGTGTGGTGCTTGGTGTCATCAGCGTCCGCATGGTCTCACGGTCACAGGACGCCAGCTGATGCTGTTGTTTTTCGTGAGACTGGCACCCACATTCGTTCGTCTTGCTCTTCGCCGCCTTCCAAGTCCTGGGTACTTACACATAGGACTGTATGGACGTACAGCACGCACACTGTACATACACACGACGACACATGTCAGTCAGACCTCTCTTCGGGTTTGGCGTCTCGGCTAGGGTTCGGGGGCCCTCGGCAGGGGAACCCCGTCGAAGAGAAGACCGGTGCAAGCGAGGCTGGGATTCCCAGTGGAGCCTGGCTGATGGCGGCGCAGGCGTTTCGCGCTGATCCAGGTTATCTATGCCTATTCCCTTATTCCCCTCTTCCTGTCTCCCTCATTCTAGAAGAAGCACACCATGGTCAAGACTCGGACATAGCCCAACCCGGCGCAACACACGTGGCTCTCCCCTCTCCCAGCGGAACCGGCCCTCCCCAAAAAGAAGAGAGACCAGAACGTTGTTCTTTCTTTTCTCCTTGGGCGTATTTGGTTTTTTTCTGGGTCCCCAAGACCTGATGGTTCAGGGCAATATCCTGCACTTAGTGCGTGTCAGGGGCAAACCACTTCTCTCTTTTCTTTCCTCCTCTTCCATCATGATAAGCAGGATGGGGTGTGTCCCGGGAGAGTGATTCCCGGATGAGTGGGCTGAAACCGAGCATGGTGGTGGTTGTTCTTTTTTTGCTCCTATGGGCGCAGAGGCACAAGTACGGCCCAGATGGGACGGAGGGGAGGGAACCAGATCGGCCGGGGCTTTCTAGGGGGGCGCGGAGAGAGACGGCGTGTGTGAGGATAGAGGAGGCTTGGCGGAATACGACTGAAGCAGAGAGAAAGAGAGAGAGCAGATGTGGTGTGTTCAGGGCTGGGAGACATCCTCGAGCTGCTTTGAGCTGGGCGAGAAGGGTGGTGAAACGAGATGAACGAAAAAGAAAGGATGTTCGATGCTCATAGCCGCGCAAATCTGGCGGTGAAGATCCATCTTTTCTTCCTCGCTTTCAGACTCTCTTCCGCTCGGGGAGATTCCGGTATGTGCCTCCTCGACTCTCTGTCTTTCACACACACACACACACACACACACGCCGCTTGATTTGGTGATACCCACGCCTACTTGCTCCAGCAAGTCTGGCAAGCAGCCACGGTATCACCATCTCACCGCTTAACGCTCGCCGCCCCCTTTCACGGCGGGTTGCCGCATCGGAGGGGCTGCGCCACCACAGCCAGCTGGGGACAGCAACCGCCGCAGGCTCTTCACCGCCGGGTACGTGCAGACACCAACAGACCGACAACACGCCGAGTTCTCCAGCGAGAGAGTTTGAAAATGAACCTCGGCGCTCAGTGAGTGAACAATGGGTTCTTTTCTTCTGGCGCCCGGCCAATGCTGGGCAGAGAGATACGCGTGTCCACCTGGGATCAGCCAGCGGTGTGTGTGTGTGTGTTGTGTCCATGAATCTTGAGATGGTCTAAAGGAGGGGTATGCCAGACTTCGGCTGGAGGAGAATACAAGATGGGATGTCCGAAGGCGCGAAATGAGAACATGGACAACCAAACCCACCCACGCCCGATCGAGGCAGATCCCATTCGCGCAGACTCCTAAGCCACCATGGACGATGAGGACGCCCCAAGTCCGTGATGCCCTTCTTCGTCTTCGTTTTAGAAAGAAGAGGTTTTAGTTGTCTGGTGGCCTGGCGAAGGAGGACGGGACGGGTTCCCCAAACCAGCCTGGCTGGACGAAGCAGACCAGACCAGACAGGACGGGAGTATTTGGCCGGGTCTCTGGTGGAAATTCTTCGCGGTGTTCTATGCAAGATAGCATTGGTCTGGACATCTCATCAGGCCACGTTTTTTAGTCTATCTCTAGCTAAGCCGTTCCAAGATGGATTGTTCATCTATCGCAACTCCATCTTCGACACCGTCGTCGAGCTAGGGTGGAGGCGCGGCCATGTTAGGGCGACATCAGAAACTGGGTCCAGCGTTTTCCATCGACTAGGTTCAGGATTACACGGGGAAAGAGGGGGATATGGGAGAAGCAGAGAGATAGCCACACTGAGAAAGACTGAGAGATAGGAAGCGAGAGAGTGAGAGAGAGGGAGCGAGGGAGAAAGAGGCCGTGGCTGGAGGACGGTGTGGCACCACGAGCACCAGACTCCGGCATTTGAGAGCGCCGCTACGGGGTCCCTCTCTCTTCATGCACTGACTCCCTAGCCGTGGGTGTATGTCTCTCGGCCCTGCTAGCTACCGAATTGCTGTTCCGGCATATCCTAGGCCGCATCGAAACCCCCTTTTCCAGACGCCCCCAAACTCGGCCGAAAGATATCTAGGGACACTAACCCAAGGCCACTAAAACCAGAGCCAAAAAAGCCCCAAGCTAAAAGGTCAGGACGAGAAATGTTGCAAGGGGATAGAATACAGGGGGGGCGGGGACGCAAGCAAGAAGAGGAACCGGACGAAGCAGACGACCAAGACGGACGAAGCTATACCGACTTAAGATAGGGTCCGTCGAGTGCTGAAAACAAAAGACAGGCCCAAGCGACTTAAGCTCTCTTCTCTTCTTCTTGTTCGTCAGATGCACAAACACCCCATGTCACCGTTGAAATCTCAGCATTCAATCTTTAAAAAAGACACCCCAGGTTGTGGGTTGTGCCTGGAGCTGTCATCGCGGGGGCGAGAAAGGAAGACGTCACCTTTTCTCCGAAGCTGTGGCAATACCTCTGGATTCTGCAGTGTGCAACGTTGGCATATGGAGGATTGTTTTAGATCTGAGCCAGCCCATATTGCGACTCTGGCGCGGGATCCTATCTCCTGCTCCTTCAAAACGCTCTGAACACACTCCCAGCTCGCCTCGCATGCACTGTTCCAAAAAGGGCCCCATGGCGAATCACATATGCAGGGCTGGCCGGGGACATGAGCAAGTTCACCGCCGCTCAGCCTGGCCAGAGAATCCAGCGTTGAAGAGGAGACTATCACTGAAGATCCATCCAAGTCACGGGCCACTCTGCATCCCTCCCTCCAACATGAGGAGAGAGTATGGAGCAATAGACCGGGCCAGAGTCATATAAGCGATGTTGCAGGTGGAGTCTCTTGGTTTTTTCTTTCTTTTTTTGTGGACTGGAGCTGATGATGTCGATAAGTGGCTCCATTCCTAGGGTTCTAGTCTGTATGGTCGTGTTTTAGTGGTGATCTTTGCAGAAATACGCGCGCGAGTGTGTGTGCGTGCGCCGATAACACCGTGGGATCTGTCAGGACTGATCGACAGTGCATGTTTTCTCTCTCTCGCCTCTTTCTCTCCTCTCCGCTTCGGTCGTCTTCCCCCTGGCCGCCGGGATATCAGAAGCCCCAAGAAGAAGAAAAGACAAAAGAAAATCCCCCCACGCAGGCCGGTCTCTTGACAAACGTTTATCTCTGGCCATGGCCGACGGAGATTGCAGTCAGCCTTAGCACGACGATGGCGTTCCAAGTTCCCACCTAGGCGAACAGATAGCCTGGAAATCGAGGGGGGCTGGAATCTGCCAGCCATGTGGTGCGGGAGAAGAAAAGAAAGAAACAAGCCACACATTCTGGCTGGCCCGGCCCACAATCCAGGTCTCCCTCCACCATATCATCATCGTCAAGTTGCCTTTCCCTCGCCTCTTTCTCGCGCATCCCAATAGGGCTGGCTGGCCATCCTCGTGTGTTCCTGGTTGGCCTCAGACCTCTCTCAGCCCATAGGAAAGAAAGCAAACTACCGATAGAGCAGCAGCGACGAGAAAGAAACACTTCGTTAGAGGAAAAAGGATCGAACCCGCAAAAGTCAGACGACGGTCGGCGATCTGCGATAAAGCGGGCAAAAAGCTGGATGTTTCCCCTCAGCTCAGCTCCGCCAAAAATGCCTGCTCCTCCCCAAAGTCTCCTGCATTAGTCTCTCAGCCAAGGTAGGGGAGAGAGAAAGAATTGTCAGTGCTGAAGAGCGCCCCATCGCCAGGGTCATATACGCCGGCCTGCCTGCTTTCCAAACTGGGAAGAAACACCCACACATGGCTGTATAGTCCCTTCTTCCATTGTGCGAACAAGTCGTTGGACCTAGGTGTCTTACCGCCATTCTTTTTCCCCCTCTGTTGGTGCCCGAACTGCCCGAACCCGCTTGTTTTTAGGGCGCGATGGTCCAGTCCTTAGCCCGCCCGAGAAGAAGAAAAGGCCCAGATTAGACCGGTTCGCTTGGCCGAAAGCACACGCTGGCGCTGGCCTGGAAAGTCGGAAAGGCTGGCTGCCTTGGGGGCCGCTGGAGGCGCTTCTGGCTCTATCTTGAGGGGCGTGTGGACTTGACTATGGGGAGTCTATGCCTAGCCACGTGTGGACGTCTTCGAGGCCTGTTGTGTATACGTGCTTTGAGCAACAGTGCAACACAGTTGGATCTTGTTCTCTTTTGCTTTTTTCGGCCTGACAGGGCCCGCGACCAATCTCCTGGCCTCTCGTCCAGGGCGTTCTCTCTCTCTCTCTCTAGACAACCTAGTTACCATATCTGTGAAGAGAGACGGTGAGTCGATAATATCGATGTCGTTTATATCCTGACTGATAGTTAGTGGACAGGGTCGGCTGCGGAGATTGCGGAGATAAAAAGAAAAGCGAAGGAGGGCTCCATCCGTATCTGAATCACATCGGAGGAAGGAATCTCTGTGGGAGACTGGTTTGTGATTTGTCTCGTTGGACATTCACAGAGGCACTAGCCACTATGTAACTGCAATCAGTTAGCCAGCCTACCAGGCATGAAATTTTCCAACTCGAAGGCTCGTCCTAGTCTCATTATGCAGAGTGGGGGGGCTCAGGCTGGCCCGACTGTTATCCCCTTAACCTTAATAGCGAACTGTGAGATAAATGAGGGACAGAGCCGTTTACTTTTTGCTCGTGTAAAAAGGCGAAGTGGGCCGTGGTGACTTTTTGGGCGTGCATGAACACATTATAAGATGCTTCGATATAGGTTACGGTGGCATCTTCATCGGCGTGGCGGTATGAGATTGGAATGTGCGTGCCCCTGAGCGAATATGCACGATACTGTGCTGGTATATTAAGCCGGTGATAAGCAGAACTATCAGATTTACTTATAAGCCAGAGAGGGTTTAAGCGCACATGACACGCGTTCGCGCGCGCACCTTCCTGCTCTTGTCGCATTGGAGCTAGTTAGGCGCTAGAAAGTTCTGTAATTTATTCTAGTGGCTTGTTTTTGAATCATCCAGGAAGGAGCAACCAACTAATTTGGACCAGTACCGGCTGTGTAGCCGCGTCTCTTGCCTGAATCTGACGATACTGCGCACCTTCCCAACATAACACATGGGGGGAAATTTGGAAACCCTAACCTTAATCGCACTTTTCACCACACGGCGAAAAACTCATCTTGAACTCTCGTGATATATCTTGCGAGTACATATTGCATCAGCCGTTTTGTCATCACAACCGACCAAGCATATGTGAAAAGGGCAGCGGGGGTGGTTTTGGTGGTATTCGACCCACACGAAAGGCAAACGGCGGCTTAAGAGAGCTTAGACTGCTTCTTCACTCTCAGATATGGCTGTCCGGCCTGCGGGCTTTTGCTTCACTGGAACGCGGGATGGAAGGCTAACACAGCAAGCGGAAGATAATGTCACTCTACGGAAGGTTGGCCTGTCTGCACGATACGTGATGCAATCATCAGTTCTTCACTGTTCTTGACATCTGACACCCCACCCTCCCCGAGATGAATCCTTCAGGGCTTGTAGACGGATTGATTGCGACGGATCGCTTGATGCCAGACGCGAATCCCTCATGCATGCAGCTCCATCCTTCCCGGACTGACCAATACGGCTATTCATCCTCTTCTCCGGTGATCATCCCCAACCTCCCTCGCTTAAACACAAACAAACAAACTTGGCCACTAGAAGATATCACAATCTAGTGTTTCTGTCATCTTCCATCCGCAAATATATATAGCTCCGGCCAGAAACGCGCACCCACCACCGCCAGAGAGAGTCCGTATTCTTCTTGTCGTGCAGACTGCATTCCAGTCGTATATTTTCCCCCGCCTCCGCGCGAGTGCTAGAGCTGGTGATGGCGGGACACCTGCACACCACTTCACAGATCAAAATCAAAGTGGGTGTGCTATCTGCCCGCTGTTCACTCGCTCAGCTGACGGAAGCTGGCACATACTAGACAACGCATCCGACGGAGCTTCGCAGCTATGGAAGACGGCACACGCACAAAAGCCAATGGCAGAAATCTACACATCACATTTTCCCTTCTCTCTTTTGGGAGTGGCCTTGCCTTGGCAGAGACGACTCGACCGGGAATGGCCTTGGCACTTTGACCTGCCACTGCTCTCATCACCAAGCGCGGGAAGCTAAACGGCTCTGGTGTTGATGAAGACGGTAAAGTGGGCGAGTAGTAGATGTTCTCCCTGCCAGCCCACTTCAAGATTTTATTTTATTTTATTTTTTGCCCCACCACGAATGCCCACAGTCCGGGAGCCTGCTTCTTGAACAATCCAATCCTCACAGCCTGCTATCACGGGAGTTTGGCTTGATTGCCTCACCCTGTTTGTCCCTGCTAGTCTGCAAGCGGTGTAGTCCTGACCACCACCAGACTCTAGCACATGCAGCAAGCCCCCAATGCGCATCCACTGCAAGCTGCTGCATCAGCCTACGCTATTGATGCACACGACTCTTTTCTTTTCTTGTTTCTTTTTTTCTTTCTTTCCCTCTTTTTCTTTTTTTTCCCGATTCTCTCTCTCCGGGCGTCTTCTTGACCCCCTGATATCAATGCTCGCCATCCAATGATGGCATCTAATCTCCATCTGAACTAGTACAGTAGATACCCTTTGACCTTCTCGCTGTTCCCCACCGCGAATACCCATAGTCCGGGAGATTGCTTCTGTTTTTGTAAATGGGAACATGATCAACATGTCCCCCAGCCTCTCGCTGTCAAAAGGGGGCAAGGAAGAGAGCAGGAAAAAGATGGCAAGTGAACGACGGACGAACCGAGCAACCCAGAGAAACGGGCCAAAGATCCACACCTTGAATAAAAAGGATGAAGAAAAGTCTATCAAACAAGCCAGCCCGGCTTCTAGCGTGTTTGCATTCCGTCAGCTAAGAACCTCACAAAAGACCGAGCGAGAGGGGATATTCCTGGCTAGCGTGGCCATGTTGGCCATCTCTCGCCGTCGCTGAGTTCCAATGCGATGCCGCTCGAACGTCCCTCCCAAATTGTGTTCTTCTCTTTCCGGGTGCATGTAAGTGACCGTTTGGGCGGCAGGTGGGAAAAGTGCTTGGAAGTTGAAGCTCGACGTGTACGAGTGACGACAATGCCGACCGGTTTGGTGATACTGGAATTGCTGATAGATCGGAGATGACGCTCCTCCTTTCATGTCTCTCTTCTCTTGCCTCTCTCTTCGGGTGATGTCGTCGTCACCTTCGGCAGGTCTGGCGATAAACAACCATCACCACACTCTGGCAATTGTGCTTAGACCACTCGGCGTTCACCGGTTTCTGGAGGACCCGTACCACCCCTCTTCAGCTGCATCGGGCACGAACCCTTCAAAGAAACACCGAGATAGAGAAGACAAAAAAAAAGGCACGGCTCCTTCACATTCCAGTCCCAAGTTGCCAGCCACTGCTCGACCCAGACTCCCGGGACTTGCGTGATGTTCTTGTTCGATGGCTGCCAGCGCCTGGACTCTTTTATTTTATTTTTAGAGTCTGTATGAGATATATATGTACTGTATATATATATAGAGAGAGAGGGGGGTATGGGAACTATTCCCAGGAACTCACACCGCCCGTGAGACGACCAAAAAGAAAGAGAACAAGAGAGAGAAAAAGCAAGAGGAACGGCCCCTCCCTGACAACCGGCTCCTGATTTATGACAAGACCTAGGACCAGCGTACCTTTACTGTCAAAGTCAAATACTTCCTCCCCAAGGTGACGGGCAGTCCACCAAACAAACACCTAGTGGGGTGGTGATAGGGATTCCCCAGGTTGGTTTGCTATCCAACATTACCACCCACAACATGCAAAAAAAGAAACTCGTCGTCCCACACATACCCATCCTTCCCCCACCAGTTCCTCCTATTCCTATTCCTATTCGTACCGGACTCGCCGACTAGCTAGGAGGAAGAAGTGGCTGGGGGGACTTGGGGGACAGAGAACAGAAAAGGCGAGCCAGGCAGGGCCAGGCGAAGAAACCAGCAAGGCCAGCCATAGAACCCCCAGGGGACAGAGAGCCAAGCCAGCTTTCAGAGTTCGTGATGTGGGATGGTTTGGCGCGAGATGAAGCTTGTCCTATTCGGGCGACAAAGGCATTTTCCCCACACCCACCGGGTATATTCTTATCAAAAGTGCAAAAGAAAAGAGTAGCTCGGTCTTTCGCCTTCCCCCCCTCCCCTTCTTCTTCTTCCCTCAATCTCACTTCTCAACTTTTGTCTGCTTGCTTGCCCCACCCCAGGTCCCGGGGTTGTGCTTTCTGACACCGAAGCTAAGCCTCGCACAGCAAAGCTTCCAGGCGGGCAGCGAGAAAGAAGAACACACAGATGCGACATGTTATAGCTCGCCTGACATGAACTCGTTCCACTTACACTGATGCAGGCATAATTGGCGTCGTCTGGCCCTCTCTTCTGGGCCCCCGGCTAGACGGGATAAGCCTGTCTTGGAAGCAGACCCTGCGTTACTGAGTGTGTGCCATTGGTGCTACTACTGTCACCCCTGTCTCTCTTTATCTCTCTCTCTCTCTCTCTCCCTCTGCCTATACCTATTTTGGGCCTAGGACTTCGGGTGGAAGCTGTTCTATTCTTTTCTTTCTCAGGTCAAGGGCGACGATACTCACAAGACCCATTTGGCTTGCTATCTCCTCTCCCCCTCAATTCCCGGCAGCTTATCATTTTAGAGAAAATAGGTAGTACATAATTCTCCGGCTTCACTTACTGAAAGCCTCACTCACCAGAACAAAGCAATTTCATTTACCATGACACAGTCAGATGCGAGATGATTAGCGGAGCCGGTGAAATCTCCTAACGCCCGTCGCTGTCGGGGTTTTCTCTCCACTCTCTCTCTTATGTAACGCTATGATGGTGTTCGCTGGGAAAGAAAGGAACGGCAAAGAGGATGTCCCGATGTAACTCTGTGAGGTAGGGTAGTATGCGCTCCGTTTGGAGCCGTTCCTTGGTGGTAGTAGACTGACCCCTGGGCAGGAAATTCTGGGTCCGGAACAACCCATGTCTCTAAGATAAGAGTGAAAGCGAGAGAGCTTGAAAGCTGGTGCTGGGGATCTTGGGATGAACGCGATATGGTATTGGATGTACTGTAGTGTAACAAGCGGTGCCTCTAGCTGACCCGTTATCTGTACGTGTATCATCTGTGTCGGTACGTGTGTTCCGCCGTTCCGTGGTGGTACAGCGCTTTTCGGCAGGCATGAAGTAGCCCCTGGATGCGTGAGTGGAACTAGGTTCGCCTCGTTTTCTACTGCGACTCGCCAATGGTGTGCAACTAAACATGCTTTCTTTTGCTGCCATCTTCCTCGTTCCGTCTCTTCAAGGGTTCCGAGTGGTCTTCAGCGTCGATCATCGACAACCAGACTGCGAGAAACTGCCTCGTACTCGACACTGCTGCACCGGTATAAGCTGTTGTAGCACCGTGTGCTCGTCTTGGGGGAATTTTACATCCGGGTTGTTCGGTGGTGGTTGTCTGTGAACCTGTGCATGGTGGCGTGGTTCTCCGTCTCCGTGTGCCTCTCGTGAGGTTCCTGTGAGCAAGTTTGAGGTTAGAGTGGAGCGAGAGGGGATGAAGCAAAAGCGACTACTGTAGACTCTAGTAGAAGTTGAGAACAGGGGTATGTGATGGCGAGAATAGGTGAGAACTTCCTTCACATGCAGCAACCAGACCCCAAGAGCCCATCGAACCCGTTGCGGGCGAGCTACCATCCAGGCATTAGGCTAGCTTTATACACTATTTATGCACTACTAGCGGCACAGAAGCAGCTCTAGAACCCATCGAATTCCACTAGGCTCACTCACTAAGCCTAATGTGCGGATCTAGCACTCTGTCCCGAGTGGGGTTTGCCACTGCTATCTCCTGTAGGTAGAATAAGACCACCACGCAGATATCGGGCACACACGGAACTCCGTGCACATATACCGTACTCCAGAGTCCTTGCTCCGGACTTTCCGGACGGCGATGTGCTTGATGGCGCCGGGTCCGGGTTCACACTCCGGGAGAGAAAGGCCGTGACATGGCGGCCGTGGAGCGCCTGGACCGGGGCCGAACAGCCGCATCATGGAGAGCAGAGGAGAAGAAGAAAGAAAAGGAAAAAGAAAAGAGAGGGGGAGGCCGGTAGAACCAGGCCTGCGGATCTCACTTGGTATAGCGGTGGTCCACCAAGCAGGCCTCTTCCCTGTCGTGAAGGGAGGGAGAAAGTGAGGGACTGCAGAAGCCGGGACGACACGGCACGGCTTCAACATTCTTCCCGTCCTGGGCAAGCCAGACTTACGCAACTCCCGTTGGCGGGTGTTGCCCTTACCCGAAAGGAGAAAATTGGACAGGGAGGGAGGGGAGAGGAAGTGCTTATAATACGGCTCTGACTGCACGTTTGAGAACCGGGGGAGGGATACTGCTGTAAAGCTCGCCATGAAAACACAATGATACCTTGTTTTATTTAATTTCTTTTTCTCTTTCTTCCAAGGCAGGCTGACCGCAAGAAAAAACAAAAAAAAAAAAGAAACCCCTACTACAGCACAAACAGGGGAAGCATGTGGGAGACCAGGATAACCTGTTGTGGTTTGTGTCTCTCTGACGCCGGTTTTTGCTAGCTATACTTGAGCAAATAGCACCATCCTTGACGTTCCAGATACCACAGAAATGGGGACACTCAGAGCAGACAGCTAGAAGAGAGATACCACTATCGAAATCGACAAAATCTCACGCCCCCCTGGCAGGTGAACACTCAGTGGTGGGTGTGTCCCGTCACAGGCTTCCAGAAGAAAGAGAGAGAGAGAGGGAGAGAGGGAGAGAGACAGACGCCCGTGTAAGTGGCCCTCTCCTCTCTCTCGCTGCTCTTGCTTGCTTCCCTGGCTCATCATCACCATCAATGCTGTGCAGAAACTTGTCACCACTTACGTGCAGTCCTTTACCTGCGTGTGCTATGTCTTCTGGGTTTTATTTTATTTGAGGTTATCTTCTTCCTTTTTCTGCATGCCGGGTCTAGAGACTACTTACTCCTAAGGCGAAGAAGCCCGACCTTTTCATCACCACGAGCAACCGAAATCCTCATCCGCTTTCGTTTCCTGGACCGGCGACATCTGTATTTCTTATTCTCAAACTTCCAGACCGGCTTTGGATCTTTCCTTTTGCTTGGGCAGGTGTTTGTCTGCTCGTCTTCCTCTCTTCCTCTCTCCCAACCTCTATCTCCATCAATCGATGTCCCATTCGGACCTCACGCCACTCTCTTCTCGCGTCTGATACTGTCCTTCTCGTCCACTCTCTCTCTTTCTCTTGTCCGTTTTCTGCTTTGCCCGCCCTTGAAACTATCGGATCCTCCCATCCGGGATTTGTCTGGGGGCTATCGATAATCCGCAAATCCCGTTCCAAGACACCACACACACCACGTCCACATCCACACCCCCCTCCCCTTCTCTTTCTTTTCTCTTCAACGCTCAGTCCTTCCTGCGGGCCGCCTTCTTTCCCACCCTCCAAGTTTTTTCTCTCTTCAGTCTCTCGTTATCATGATATCCCTTCCTCTCCCAACCCCCGAGACTATTCATCTTTGACGTTTTTCAGCCCTAAGCTCTTCTTGGGAATATTTTGTTTTATTCCTTTTTCCTGTCTTTCCTTTTGCTTCCCGAGGGTGTGTGGGATATTGGGAGGCTTGGTCTCTCTTTTTCTTAGTCTGCTTCTCTCTTCCTGTTCCATTATTTTTCCTTCTTCTTCCTTGTTATTTAGACTCCCGTGTGCCCCGTCATCTTGAGTTGCGAACTATCTGTCCCTTCGATCTGGACTATCGACTCTTTCGTCAGTGTCGAGCCGTCTTTGAAGTGTTCTCTCTATTTATATATATATGGGTATAGAGAGAGATATATATATACTTTCCTATAGCCTTCCTTCCCTCCCCCACCGACGACACATCTCGACGACTGTTCTTCTTTCACCAGGACCCGAGTCTCACTCTGCTGATCCCGACTGAAACAGAGACACCCGAAGAGGAGTGACAGAACACCTGACAGTCTCACGTATCTGTCTCAGCCTCAGTCATCTCGAGTGTTCGACTTCCCCGGCTCTCCGGCTCTCTTCGTCGCTGTCTTTCCGAGAAGTTCGGCCACTCTTGTCCCGGATCTTCCAGCACTCCCAGGCCCTGATATCGACGTCGAACCACCTGCGTCCGCCTCCGACTGTCCGAGCTCGCCCTCGTTGCTATCGTTTGGCCCAGGAGATCTCGCCGGACCCAGCGCGGGATAGAGAGACCTTACCTGGTCTGCTCTCTTTTGTCCATCCCTTTGCTTTTAGATGCCGCTGCTTTTGGCCTCTCTTCTTCTGATCTTGTAGATCCCACTTTCTTGATCCTTCGGTTGATTTGTGCGGCGTCACACATTCCTTCACCCGAGCTTGTGTCTCCTCCTATATCTGCATCTTGTTTTCTTCTTGTCTCACTCTTTCTTTTCCCCCTAACCAACCCATTCTCTCGCCACAATGATCAGCGAAGCTTACCTCCAAGAGTATAATGGCGATGAGCTGGTCATCACCGCCGCAACCTTCCTCGCCCTGACTTGGGTGGCAGTGGGACTGCGAGCATATGTGCGCGTGTTCATGACCACCGGCCTGCAAATCGACGACTGGTTCATGATTCTCTCGCAAGCCATCTTCACCGTCTCATGTTCGTTTGTGCTATGCGGAGTTGCTGCCGGCATGGGCCACCACAATGACGCCGTGGAAGAGGGACCCCGGATACGAGCGCTCATGGTAGGTGCACCGGCCCCTTCATCTTCGGGATCGGCTACGGACCAGACACACACTGACTTAAGCTCTCTTCCCACCAGTTCCAATCTCTGGCCACGGCGTCGTACGTGCTCAACATGATGTTTATCAAGATCAGCATTGCCGTGTTTCTTGTGCGTCTGGCGGTGTCCAAGACGTACAAGTGGATTATGTGGGTGACTGTGGGCGTTGTGACCGTCTGGAGTACGGTGATCTTCTTCTGGGATATCTTCCAGTGCGCACCTGTTGCGGCACAGTGGGATTACCGCATCCAGAACGCGAGATGTGTGCCGAGTGACCAGGTTGTGGCGGCTGCGTATTCCATCAGTGTCATGACTGTGGTGACAGACTGGCTTTACGTGAGTGGTTGACCATGTCCCCGAACATACACATCTGCGACTATACTGACAGAGTTTCCCGCGTTTCTCAGGCTCTTATTCCCATCCCGATGCTTTGGGGCGTCAAAATGACCCGGCAAGCCAAGATCACCGTCATTGTGATCCTGGGCCTTGGCATCTTGTAAGTGTGATGTTCTGTTTGGTGTTAACTTTGATCAGAATCCCGAATCTCTGGCACCGCATGAGACTGGATATCTAGAGCGCGGGAGAAGCGGGATCTTTTTTGATTTTTATTCTTAATTTTGCTAACGACTAGCTGGCCGAACGTGGGAAAATAGTGCGAGTGTTGCCACTTTGGTGCGTGTCAGGTTTCTTGTCACCCTGAACGAACTCGAAGATCTTTTGTGTAAGTCTCTCTTTTTGTTTTCCTTTTTGTTCTCCCTCATGGGAACAAACCCCCTCTGTAAAAATTCCCCGTTCGGCCATCTCTTTATTGCCCGTGCCGCGTCCGGTGGGGGTTTCGACCGAGTCCGGCCCCGGGCTAGCGTTGTCCGGCGCAGTCCGGCCCCGATCGGCGCCGCACCAACAACCTGGTACCAAAAAAAGGGAAAAAAAAGAAAAAGCCCCCTCAACTAACGCCTCCCTTTGTTTGCCCTCTTTTTTAGTCGCCTCTACCGATGCCATGGTCTGGACCCTGATCGAACCCGGCGTGGCCATCATCGCCTCGAGTCTGGCCACCATCCGGCCGCTGCTCCGGCGGCTCCGCATCAAGGGCTTCGGCACGTCCAACCCGTCGTCGTCCGGCTACCCCGCGCGCTCGCGCTCGCGCTCACACCCGATGTTCTCGCGCGGCCGCCCCGCCGACCCGGACCGCAGCGAGATGGGCGACCAGCTCGACGTGTTCGACCGCCACGGCGCCATGCGGCTGGGCTCGCGCACGTCGACCGAGGAGCTCGGCCTCGCCAGCGACAAGCTGGGCGGCAGCGGCGACCACAAGGGCCCCAGCTACGCGACCCCCGGCGTCACCACCACCATCACCGCCGAGTCCACCGACCCGTACGGCCACCACCACCACCACCACCACGGCGGCGGCGGCGGCGGCGGCGGCCTGCGCGGCCCGCACGGCGCCAGCGGCCACCCGTGGGCCACCGCCAAGGACTCGCCGCCGCCCGAGGGCATCGTGGTGACGCGCGAGAGCAACGTGCAGCAGATGACCGTG
>LNGL01000004.1:426017-474741 GCA_001510565.1 Knoxdaviesia proteae
TGCTCCAGCGGAACACGCCGGATCTCCGGGTCGGGCCGCGGCTGCATGCGGTCGGTCTCGACAGCCTTGGTGTACAGCCGGTAGCAGATACCGGCCTGCACACGGCCCGCACGACCGCGGCGCTGCTTGACCGCGGCGCGCGACGCCCACGTTTCCTCCAGCCGCCGCATATGGGTGACCGGGTCGAGCGCCGTCTCTTTCACACGGCCGCTGTCGATCACCGCCACAATGTCGTCAATGGTGATGGACGTCTCCGCCACGTTCGTCGCAACCACCACCTTGCGCCGCCCGGCCGGCGCCGGCTGGAACACGCGGCGCTGCTGCGCAGTGTCCAGCGATGCGTGAAGCGGAAGCACGTGTAGGGTCGACGAAAACTGCCGGAGCGCGTTGCACGCCTTGGAGATCTCGGCAACACCGGGCAGAAAGATCAGCAGTCCACCCTTCTTCTTGCTCGGCTTCTTGACGTCGTTCTCAGCAGCTGACAGCTCCCGATCCACCGCCCGCACCGTGTCGGTAAGCAGGTTGTAGTTCACACCATAGCCCAGACGCTGGATGATCCGGCCCATAGCCGACGGGATATCGGGGGTTTCAGCCCCACTTTTCGGCGTCGGCCCTCCGGACCCACCCCGCTTCAGCCGGTCCGACACGCTGCCCAGACCCTTCATCCCTCCCTTTCGCAGCACCTGCTCGTCAATCCAATCGATAGAGTCCGCCGTGTTCCGCTCTCCGCCATTGTCGTAATCGTCGTCGTCACCCGCGGCGCCGGGGCCGCCAAAGCCGGTCAGTCGGATGACGTCGTCCAGGTACATGTCGGTGACGGGGAAAGTTCGGCCCGAGATCTCCACACTACCCACACTCAGCCCCTCGTCGGCAAAGTAGCCCTGCAGCGTCGACGCATCCAGCGTGGCACTCATCAGGATCAGCTTGACACCCGCCGACACCGGCACGTCCTTGGGTTTGCGCGGGCCGCGCTGTTGCTGCTGCTGCTGCTGCTGCTTCCTTCGCGTGACGATCATCACTTCGCGGACCAGCGTCAGCAGGAAGTCGGTGTCAAGACTGCGCTCGTGCACCTCGTCGACGACAATGTGGCTGACGTCTGCCAGGGCTGCGGCAACATCGTCCATGTTGGCCTGGGTTGCCGCGTTGGCGGCGCTGACACCGCCAGACGTCGCCGCTCCGGCGCTCTGCAGCCGGCGGAGCAGCACACCGGTGGTCATGAAGGTGATACGCGTGTTGGCGCCGCTGCGGGATTCGCCACGGATAATGTATCCCACCTCGTCGCCGACCTTGACGCACCGCTCGTCAGCAACACGGTCAGCCAGACCGAGCGCGGAGATACGCCGCGGCTGCGTCACCAGGATGTTGGCCACACCTCCAAGGCCGCGGGAATACAACTCGTCCAGCACGAACTGCACCGCCTGCGTTGACTTTCCGGATCCGGTCTCTCCGCTGATAATCGTCACGTCGTTCGCCGCCACCGTGCTCACCACCGCGTCCTGCACACTCCACGCCGGCAACTTCTGTCTCTGGGCCACACTCGCCCTCATGTCTGCATTCTCTTGTCGTCGTTGCCACGTGTCCCGCACCGTCATGTTCGGGGTCCAGTCGATTCCACCACCAGCTCCATGCAGACCACGCCGTCTCCGCCGTTCCATCATCTCGCGTCGCCGCTCCAACTGCCGCCGCTTGGCCTCCTCGCTCTCCTGAGACTCTGATGCCGATGACGCCGCAGCTGCAATGTCCGAAAGCCGCGCGGGGTGGTCGATCATGTCGTTGATATTCTGCTGCACCCAGTCGGCAAGGAAGTACAGCTTCATAGGCTCTCCAAGCAGCGACTCGGCCATCCACTCAACAGTTTTGCGGACAATTCCGAGGCGGATATATGATGGTAGTTCGGGAGATATAATGCCGACAATGATTTGCTGCGGATAGGACGCCGGCCGCCGCATCTGCAGCCAGCATTCGATGCCTTTTCGGTTCTGCTTTGCCACATTGGTTCCGCTCTTGACATTCTGCAGCCTGACACGGACAACCTGTGCAGATGGTCGTTCAAAGGCTTCAGCAAACACAGACTCGAGTGTCAAGGTCTCTTCGGCCCACTGGTCCTCGTCGGCCCCTTCAAGGGGCACAGTTTCGTCGGCACACGACCGGCCCATAAGCATATGCTGCAGCTTCTCCGTGGCGGCCGCTTCATCGCCCTTGCATGCATCGAGTGTCTCTCGACATAGGTCGACCGCGTACCCAGACTCCGAAAGACGACGAACAATGGCTTCTCGTCTCAGGTCGGTCTCTCCAACGGTAACACCGGCCGTATATCCGCCAGGCAGTGCCCACGCGGGCAAGTCGTCTTCGGGAACGTGGATCAAGAGCCACTCGAGTGTCTCCTCTCCATCCTTGCAGGCAGCAGCAGCTTCCTCAGCGTGGCTCCGACGGAATCCCATGCCTTCAAGCTCAGTGGCCACCTTGGCCTGCATTGTAGCCGGCATAGACACTCCGTTGACATTCCATTCGCCGCCTTGCCGTAGCACAGCTTCCACCATCTTGCGTGTGCGTTTGCCCATCTCAATGCGGGACGCGTGAGCCCAGTCTCGCGCCGCATCCGAGATAGCCTTGCTCTTCGCCTTCTCCGCAGCTGTCGAGGGCGCAGACTCCTTAGAATCACCGCCGCTCTTGTTACCGCTGGGCCCAGAAGTATCCGGCCGCACCTCTACACGCAGTCTCGCAAGCGCAGCCGCCCCCGCCGCAGCAGTCTTCTCCTCGGCCTCCTGCTTGGCTCTGACCTGAGCCGCCGCCTGAGCCACCGCCTGGTCAGCCTTCCGCTTTTTCTCGGCCGCAGCCTTGGCCTCCTCGCGATCCCGGATGGCTTTGAACGGATCCGACTCGTACATCCACGCCTTGCCCTCCGCCACGTCGCGCGCTTTGAGCTCCTGGAAATCCTTCCACAACGCCCGGTAGTCCGGCGGTAGGACACTGTGGCGGTTCTGCATGCTGCACACACGGAACAGGGCGTACGTCGCGGCCGCATGCTTAGCCTCGAGGGTGGTGTCCCGAATCACGAGATGCTTGTGCGTCGGGGGTATCTTGAACGGCTCCAGCTTCGTGATCTCCTGCGTCTTCGGGTCCTTCGCGCTGAGCGTGACAAAGCACGAGTATCCCTCCGGCGTCTTCCGCGTGTCGTATATCGGCCGCTCCCACTTGCTCTTCTGGCACAGTTCGTTGAACAGGTTGACCGGCAGCTTTCCCGTCCATGAGGTTCCGCCGATGATCTGCTTGACGGTGGGCTTGGTAGATTCCGGGTTGAGGGCGGCCGCAGCCTCGGCGAGCGTGTCTTTAGTAGACTTGCCCTTTCCGGATTTTCCGGCTCCTGACGCACCGGCGGGCGATGGGTTTGCCGCCTTTTCTTTGCCTTTCTTTGGGGGCATTTTCACGAAGGCGGGAGAAGGATATAAAAAAGAGATTTAATGAGGGGGGGGGGTATAATTTGACTTCTAACGCGGAATACTCTAGAAGAGGGAAAAAGGACGGTATTGCAGGATATCGATGCAGCTCAGATTATAATCCATGATTCTCAGTACCAGAGCACAGCGATTGAAAAGGAAGTCTAACGTTTCTGGGAAATTCAGAGATGATGGATGGAGGAGTTGAAGTTGATTGAAGTTGAAATATCAAGACCAAAAAAGTGGTGCTGTGGAGGAGCTAGAGTAACCCTAACAACAGACAGTTTTGCCAAATCTTAGTGGTCACCGATAAGATTAGAACCCTACCTAACTCGACCATTTTTCCGGCGCTCCTTCCTCTATTCGGTGTGAGTCACTTGCCATAGGGTTTAACCCACATACGCTGACACTTTCGCTTTTTGCCCCACTTAAGCGCTGCTATCGCGCGGTTACAGAAGACGCGGCAAGGCTTTCTCCGTTTTCCATATCTCTCGACCTGTTCTCCGTTATTGTTGTGTGTCCCCCCCCTCTTAGTACTTGGAGTCCCTCCCTTTTTCCTAGCCGCCATGTCGACCCCGCCGTCCGCATCGGCCCCGAAACATGGATTGAGCGCCGAGTCCAGTCCGGAGGCCGGCGACGGCGATCCCAGCCGTCCTGGCGATGACCAGCCGGAATCGCCTACCCAGCCTCACAATGCCTGCATGTTCTCTGCCCCTCCTCCCCTCTGCTACCCCGCCCCCTCTCTCGATTGCTGTTCCTCCGTATATTCCTCTGCATAATAAGTACTTGCTGACGTCGTTGAACCCGGTGACCCGTTCCCCCGCCAGGACGTACGGGGGCAACGAAAGCTCCACTTCCAGAAGATCCCCCACAGTCTCAGTATTGATGGGATCCAGCAGCGCAAAGCGCACAAAACCAAACTCTGAGGTGGTCAGCCCCGCACGCCCCGCGGCCCACCCGAGCCCCCGCCCGACCGGGGGCCATGTCGGCGCCCCCACCACCGCCGCCGGCGCAACCACCAACTACCGAGATGTGCTCGGGCCCTACATCACCTCTCCCACATCGTTCCCCACCTCCGTCGTCATCTACCACACCGACGCTTTCGTGGCCATCCACGACCGCTTCCCCAAAGCCGCCGTGCACGTCCTCCTCCTCCCGCGCTCCGCCGAACACACCGGCAAACACCCGTTGTCGGTGTTCGACCACGACCCCGTGTTCCTGGCGTCTGTGCGCGCCGAGCTGATCAAGCTGCGGGGCCTAGCGGCCGCCGAGCTCCGCCGCCGCTTCGGCGCCTTCAGCCGCGCCGACGCCGCCCGCGAGGCTGCCCTTGCCGCGCCGGAGCCGGAAAACACCGACCCCGCCGCCGCCCCGCCCGACCTCCCGCCCGGCCGTGACTGGGCCGCCGAGATCCTCATTGGCGTGCACGCAACGCCCAGTCTTTCCCACCTGCACTTCCATGTGATCTCGCGGGAAATGAGCGGCTCGTGTCTGCGCAACCGCAAGCACTACAACTCGTTCACCACGCCGTTCCTGGTTGACGTGGCTGCCGAGCTGCCGCTTGACTCGGACGACAAGCGCCGGCAGCCGGGGTATGCCGAGGCACTACTCCGCCGCTCGCTCGTGTGCTGGCGTTGTGGACAGGATTTTGGGAACCAGTTCCGGAAGTTACAGGAGCATCTTGCGGAGGAGCTGGCGGAATGGAAAAAGGAGTAAGGACGGGACGAGTTGATATTCTTTTTAAACGAAGCGGACGACCATGTTTGCGAGATGCGAGATGATAGCCATAGTCCTCGCTTTAATGACATGACTTCTACCATATCACGGGTCAGGTGGTATACCATAATAGCAAGCCACACACATATATTATTTACTCCCGCTGGTAACTGCACTAGCCCAGGCTTGGGCTGTCCTCATTTCCCTTGCGCAAATCCGTAGATGATACTACCTAAACAAAGGGCATCATAAAAAAAGAACTAAGCTGTTAACAAAAAGCCAACGTAAAAAAAGACGAAAACTATACCCAACACATGAGACCAAAGATTCAGAAGAGCCAGAACCAGCAATAAGAGATTCATCCATGAGATTCATATCCCATCCCGAACCATTGAATAACAAAACAAAGAAAACCCCCCTCGGCATAGCCAACACCGGCTCAGATTCAGCAAAAATACAAAACAAAAAGACAAAAAAAAGAAATGAGAGAAAAACTATTGCTTAGATGTGTCCTCTATCAGAGGACTTTATGTTCGACCGCAGATAAGAATCGCTTTTGGTTGGTGTAAACTTTTTGACGGATTGAAACCGCTTTCAAAGCAAGTCTGAGGATAGCCAAAAACCCAAAGTCTAGTAGGAAATAGAAGATGGCAGAGAGAAAAGGAAGAAAAAAGAAGAAATTGTAGGATTCGAGGGGAAGAAATCAAGGTATTGTTCACACGCAGATGACGGAAAATTCAAACACACAGTCAAGAGTGCTTGAAGGGTTCAGGATAGAGGATCACAAGTGGATGAGGAGAGAAAAGAGAGGTTCAAGAGTAGATATCATTGAGAGATCTTGAGAAGAAGAGAGTAAAATGGGTATGTAAAAGAAAAAGAAAAAGAAAAGAGAAAGAAAAGAGAAAGAAACCAGTAGAAAGAAGAAGAAAACACCAGAGCAGAAAAGGGATTTGGTAGCAGTCGTGTCGTGATAGCTCAATAATCGTCGTTCTCGGAGCGGCCCCAGAAGGGGAAGGCAAAAGAGAGCCTTGGAGAAGGCACAGAAGCTTCAGACTGTTGGTTATCCTTATCGGCCGAATCAGTGGTCGGTCCTAGGAAATCTAATGATAGAAAGAAAGAAAGTGCAGGGAAAAGGAGGAGACGGGGGCGGTGGAGATGGAGGGGGATATGTCTGAGTTGACGGGTTCCAATTCACAGCCGAGGTAATATTATAGGGGACGGGACTGTTGATTCACATACCCGAAGCATCGCTGTTCTCCTCCTCCTCCTCATCCTCGTCTTCATCCTCCTCCATTTCATCATCATCGTCGTCGTCCTCAGCAGTCTGGGCCGGGAACGCCGCGCTCTTCGCCGACGGCGCGCCGCCCGCTGCCGCACCACCGCCGCTCTTGGCGGTTGCGGGGCCGTCAGAGCCGGCACCCTTCCGCGGACGGCCACGGGGGCGGCCTGTGGGGACGTACGGCTGCTTGGGCTTCGCGACGCCCGAGCCCGAGAACCCGTCGCCGCTCTTGCGGCCGGCGCTGCCCTTCGGCCGGCCGCGCGGACGCCCGGTCGGCACGTACGCCTTCTTGACACGGGTCTCGCCCTTGCGGGGTCTGCCGCGCGGGTATTTGATCACCGGCGACTCGGTCACGGCCGTCGCGGCTGCGGCTGCTGCTGCTGCGGCGGCGGCGGTAGCAGCAGCGGCAGCAGAGTCCTTCTTGGGCGCCATTGGTCGAAGCTGGAGGCAGTTGAGTGAAGAGCAAGGGAAATGATGTTGTACGATCGGGACCGACTGGCTCCTGGCTAAGCTTGCGAGAAGAAACGAAGGGACGCTGGGAGAAACAAAGAGACCCTCTCGGTACCGGGCTGGTCGGGTTTAACAGCTGGTGGTCGAGGTGTCGCGAAGTGGCTTCGGCGCGTACAGCGTAAAACGAGGCGCGCGCGTTCGGTGTCGGGCGCGCAAGAGGTGAAATGAGGCGTTGGAACGCGGATGCACGGTAAAAGGGTTCAAATGCACACAGGAACGTCGGGCGAAGACAAAGAAGCCGGATTCGATGTTTGGTAGCAGCAGCCGGTGCTGTAGAGACGGAGAAGCGATATTAGTTAGATGGTGAAGATTGGAGATAAGGCAAAGGTGGGAGACCGCAGCGAGGAGAGCAAAACGAGGGAGTGAGTATATGAATGAGTGAGTAAGTTTGTGAGTGGAAAAATAAATGAGCGAGTGTGTGACACAGAGAGAGAGACGGGATAAAATGAAGAAGAAGGATGATGAGTGGGAGCAAACAATTCCAAGGTCGATGGCGTTGGATGAATATGTGAGGGACAGTTGATGTGGTCGTAGCTCGTCTAACAAGCTCTATACTGAAGTTATAGAGTGACAGGGCTATTGCTGCAGCGGTTATAGCGGCCATGGACGCTGTAGTTACAGCGGTTGTTCAGTCTAGACGGGCCTATGAGCCACTAATGGCGGCAAATGAACAGTGCACTTACACAGTACATACAGCGCTTAAAGATAAAGGTGGGCTGGGTGTGGGGATTTTATATGTGTACGGCAAAGGGGAAGGAGCAGCAAAGAGATACGATAACCCTAAGATATGTGTAGTTGAAGAGACAGAAGAGATAGAAGGAAAAAGGGCAGTGTGCACAGTCTCTCCATCAGTCTTGCCCGCCTTTTTAACCACACATATATGCCCACAAACGTTGATGGAGACGGTGAAAGGTGTAGAGGAAAACATAGCTGGGAAAGGGTGGTGTCCGGCGCGGGGCGGCTAGCGGAGCCCAGAACTGTACGCACAATTTATATGGATTTATATATGGAGAGGGCTTTGCCGACCACAATGGAGGAGAGTGATAGCCACTCTAGATGTGGGAGTTGGTGTGAGAGATAGCAGGTGAGAAGCTCAAATGGGAGAGCACAAGAAAGTTTTGGCTGCGTGTTGGTGAGAAATCAAGAGACGGACAGAGAGAAGATGAGTGGTTGGAGAGAGGAGAAACCAGGGGAAATGAAGGGAAGAAAAACCAAGGAAATTTAGGAATTAAATACCAGAGTGTCTTAGAGCTTGGTATTAAGGATATACAAAATAGAAATAAAATACGAGGGCGAAGAGAGAAAGAAAATAAAGGCGAGAGGAAAGGATAAAGAACTAAATGAGGGATGGGAGGAGAGAAAAAAGAAAGAATAAAATCAAATCAAATGGGGAAAAAAGGATAAAAATAAATAAAATAAAAATGTGCTCGTTTTCCTGCTTCTGATACTCAATAGGGTTTTTCGGCTGGCCAGTTGGTGTCTTTTCTCTTGCTAGCTCTCCTGATAGTTATAAAAAAAATTAAAAAGGAATAACGCCACCACCCACTTCTTCATTCAAACATAAAAATCCCCTTCCCTTCTCTCTTCAAGTCCTAATAACTTTCTCGATTAGGAGGGATTAAGGCAAAGCCTGAAAAAATAAAAACAATATATATTCCAGCAAAAAGACATGATTATAATACTTCCCACTGATATATGGCCAACTCTTAGGAAGAGAGAGAAATTGAGGGGGTCAAGATGAAACAAACAACAAAAAAATAAAAGCAATAGTAATTTATGTAAAATTAGGAAAAGAAATATAAAATCTCTTAATTGTGCAGCAGCAAACAGAAGTCTTGCATAAAAATATAACAAAAAAAAGGCTGCAGGAATCCTTTCCTAGCGAGAACAGGAAGAAAAAAAAAGAATGTTAAAAGTAAAATTAGAAAAAATTAAGAATTATCAAATTAAGGAAAATATCCCTCTATGGGGGGAGGCGAAAAAGAAATCTATCATTTCTTACCCTCTTTCATCCTTTGTCCATTGTCTAGCTGAAGGGGGATACCTAAGACTAGGATGGGAAGTGAAAAGCCTCTGAGGAAAATGTGGTCCCTAACCCCATAGAGCATAAGGAATGCTCTGGTCTATACTGTATCAGCTATTCTAGCTTAAAGGAAAGCGCCTAAAACACATAAAAAAGACTAGAATCCTAAGAAGCTGTAATTAGTGCATAGAGAAGTTAAGTAGCACTCTCAGATTCTGCAGAAAGCCCAGGTTTGATATGCAAAGTACTGTACCTGACTCCATCCATATATAGCAAAGGAGGAATTTATATCACTCTAATCACCCCCAACTCACTTTTCACCCCAGTACTTCTGGCGATCCAAGATTGTTCAGAGGGGGGAGGGGGGATAGGCTAACGGCTTTTGATCCCGTTTTGGGATATCTAGGAATACAAGAATTAGATATCTCTCCTTTTTCTTCTTTTCTTTTTTTTCTGTCTATCTGCTGGTTCTTGGCAAAAGTGACGGGTTACCCTTCCTCTATTAGCTTTTTCTGATATGGGTGGGATGGTCGGTTCCAAGTTGAGAGTGACACGAGAACCAGTCGGAATACCCAAAGGAGGAGAGAAGAGAACAGAAGAGAAATCGGAAGAAAAAAACCCCAGGTGCATGAAGGGTCTCGATGGTCTTTTTGCCGTCTCCCTGAGAAAACTGGGAATTTATTGCCTTTTATTTTCTTCCTTTTTCTAAAAAAGAAAAAATGTTGATTTTCAGCTTTTGTCGTCTTCTCTTCCCTCTCGGCAAATAATTACCATCTGACAAGGATCGGTCATCCCATACACACTCACTCACTCCGGCTCATTCGCACCTCCAAGTATACCATAAAAACTGCAGGTTTGCGAGTCTCGACCCATTCGTATACCGAAGGAAGTTGAAGATGCATGTCAGTGGTGTCTTCGTGTCTGCATCAGATGCATCGTCGAATCAGGATATGCCTAGGAAGTGACACTGCTCAGCTTCATGGAAGCAGCCAGAAAACAAAAGATGAGTCTGACAGATACCTGAATAAACACCACACCGATGTCGAGTCGCCAGAAGATCCCATATCAGGGGGGCGGGAAAATCAGCCGTCATGTTGCAGGAGCTTGTCTCACTCGCGAATCTCGCCTCGATTGTCCGCGTTTCCTGTCCATCCCATATTATGCCGGGCCACTTTCCATGTGGGAAATCCTTCTAGAGGTGGGTGTCCAACCTCTCCTCCATTGGCTTAGATTGAACCTCGTATCTCTGGCTGTGTCGAATAGAACAGTATCTTCGGGTGCTGCTCTCACTGCGCTCTGGGTATCCAAATTACGTCCTCGGTGTATTGCATTTATTGCTCCCAGAGCCACCACACGCTCACTCGTCTCAGAATGCCAGTTTCAGTGCGCAAAAGGAAGCTATACAGCACATCGTATAGCCGGGAACTGACCTCCAGACATTTGATCACGATTTAGAGTTTGCTGCTGTGGTTGATTCCACCCTCCCTGTGTCTTTGGGGTCTCCGTCGGCCGTCAATGCAACTCTGGCCATCGTCCATCCTCCCTCGATCCCTGCTGGACCGCCCTGACGCCACCAGCAAGACAGCTGAACGCTGTCCGGGGGGCCTGTAAATGAGTGTCAGAGAGGAATGCGGCCCTTTTTGTGATTTTGACGTCCTGTGGATAGAGGGGTGGTCTTCCTTTTTCTCAGCGCACATCCAGCTGGTTTCTTGCTCTGAACAGGTTTTGGTTCAGAAATTGAACCTTTTTTACTAAACAAAAAAAAACCCACGAAAAAAAGAGAGAAAAAAAGGAAATGATACGAAGTAATGCAGTAGGAATCACGAAAATGGGCAAATTAATTAAAATAAAATCAAGACCCAGCTGCATGGCCAAAAGTATCGATGCGCGTTGCCACACTTTTCTGGCTGTGGCTTTAACCCTTAACTTTCCACGATATCTCCCAGTCAACAGCCACACTCAAACAGCCCGCCAAAGTAAACAAAACACATCACCATCCATCGCCTTGCGAGCTTCAATACAGAACCACTTCTCCAATTCACACCTAGATATTTTTCTTATGGAATCTCGAAACGGTCATTTTACTATTCAGCATCTCAGTCAGCGAAAATAACCCTTTCCCTCACCTCACTCTCTCATTCCCTTCTGCTCCCCCTATTCATCTTTCTTTTCCTCTTCTTTATTTCCTCTCTCCTCGTTCGTCAGCTCGGCCAACCTCCTGGAATGTAGTACATTCTCTGCGACCGCCGACGACGTCTCATCCTCGATCTTGAGCTCGATTTGGCTGCCCGATCGCTTGACCGCCGATTGATGCCGGCAAGCCTTGCTGTTGCCCCAATCGCCGATCATACACCACCGCCCGCTTCTGACGACTTCGACTTCAACATCGACATCGACTCTGCTCCGCTCCCTCCTCTCCCTCCTGCTTCTCGGCCACCACCGACCCTGATGGCGCCCTCGACTCCCACCACTCCCCACCCCACATCCGCCGCCCCGGACAGCGCCTCTCGTGCCCTCATTCGATCTAGTGCATCGACGCCGTCGCTCCGGTCCCGGGACGGCACGGTCCCCATGCACGCGCGGATGGACCGCGGCGCCAACGTCCGCGTGGTGGTGCGCGTGCGAGCCTTCCTCCCGCGCGAGATCAACCGCGGCGCCGAATGCCTCATCGACATGGACCCCTACACCCAGGCCACGCGCCTGCTGGTCCCGTCAGACAGAGATCCGGCCAACGCCCGCGCCAAGTCGCGCAAGGTGATCGAAGAGAAGGTCTTCACCTTCGACAACTCCTTCTGGAGCCACGAGCCGAAGGACCGCCACTACGCAACCCAGGAAGACGTCTACTCGAGCCTCGGCGAAGAGTTCCTCGACCACAACTTCGATGGCTACCATACCTGCATTTTCGCTTATGGCCAGACCGGCTCGGGAAAGAGTTACACCATGATGGGCACAGCTGAGCAGCCCGGCCTCATCCCTCGCACATGTGAAGACCTGTTTCAACGCATCGAGGCTGCCCAAAACGAGACCCCCAATATCTCCTACAACGTTCGGGTGTCATACTTCGAAGTGTACAACGAACACGTGCGAGACTTGCTCGTCCCCGTGGTTCCGGGCCAGCCTCCATACTACCTGAAGATCCGCGAGTCGCCCACCGAAGGCCCCTACGTCAAAGACTTGACGGAAATGCCCGTCCGCAACCTGAACGAAATCCTGCGGTTCATGAAGATCGGAGACTCTTCGCGTACTATTGCTAGCACGAAGATGAACGATACCAGCAGCCGCAGCCACGCTGTGTTCACCATTATGCTCAAGCAGATCCACCACGACATGGAAACCGACGAGACCACCGAACGCAGCTCGCGAATTCGCCTGGTCGATCTTGCCGGCAGCGAGCGCGCCAAGTCGACCGAAGCCACCGGCGCGCGGCTGCGCGAAGGAAGCAATATCAACAAGTCCCTGACCACTCTAGGCCGGGTGATTGCTGCCCTGGCTGCCGACCCCACCAAGAAAGGCGGAGCAGCCAAACGGACCCGCGACATTGTTCCCTACCGCGACTCGATCCTCACGTGGCTGCTCAAGGACTCGCTGGGCGGCAACAGCAAGACGGCGATGATCGCCTGCATCGCGCCCTCGGACTACGAGGAAACGCTCTCGACGCTGCGCTACGCAGACCAAGCGAAGCGCATCCGCACCCGCGCCGTGGTCAACCAGGACCACATCAGCAACGCCGAGCGCGAGGCGCAACTGGCCGCCATGGCCGAAGAGATCCGCGTGCTGCAGCTGGCAGTCGGCGACTCGCGGCGCCGCGAGAAGGACGCCCGCGACCAGGAAGAAAAACTCGAGGAGTACCAGAACCGCGTGGCCGCCATGCAGCGCATGATGGAGGAGAAGACGCTCGTCGCCGAGGGCAAGATCCGCAGCCTGCAGACGGAGAACGAGGCGCTGCGGCTGCACCTCAAACTCGCCCTCGACAGCCTGCGCAACCCCATCCCGGCCGTTGTCGTGCGGCCCACCGCGCCCGGGGGTGTCGACGGCGACAAGGAGACCCTCCCGCGCCGCAAGCGCCACTCGCTCGCCTCCGCCACCACGCGCGGCCGCGTCAGTCTTGCCGAGTCGCTTGCTAGCATCTACTCGAACGAGGAAGTCGGGGCCGGCGGTGGTGGTGGCGACGACGAGAACACCGCCCCCGCCGACCACGACGACAGCGCGTCGGTGTCGTCCGAGGGCACTCTGCAGGACGACGACCAGTACGAGTACGCAGCCGGTGGCGGCTACGACGAAGACCTGCAGGATGACCTACAGGACCTGCTCAACGATCTCGAGCTGTTCAAGCGCAAGCTCAACGACGACAGGTCGCGGTTCCTGGTGGACGAGACCGAGAGTATGCGCCCGCCGTTAGCAGAGGTGGTCAACTACTAGAGTAGTTCTTTTCTTTCTTAGCGCTTTTTGTTTATATTGTTATCCCCCCAAGATGGAAACGGTCGGTGATTTTTCCTAAAAGCTCTTCTGTCCTCGATTAGCAGCATTATTACTCTTTGGCAAGCGTGCAGGGGGGGCTTTTTTGTTGTTTTTTTCGGCTCGTTTTCCGGTATCTCCTTTCTCACAGTTTGGATTCCGCGAAAACACGGAGAGATTCGCGTTGGAGTTACGGTTTAGGGTTCAGGGTTTAGCTCATAGTAACAAGAGGTTCTTTTTCCCCACAACGATAGAGGGAGGCTATGAAGTCTGTAATGGAAATAACGGACTGTGAGACTGCAGTACTCCTTCTCAGTATGGAAGGAACGACAGCTCTAGAACGTCCTCGAACCGCGGTAGAACATTCGAAGAAGCAGCCGTGACGTGTGTGAAATCCGATCCAGGAAGGAGCAACCCGGCGGTTCAAAGCCGGCAAGAGCCTTAATTCAACGTCAAGTAAAAAAGCCGGCAAGGGATTTAATGAGGGTGCCAGACTCTTGCCGGATTCACCGGATTCCCGGGTTCCGGGAATGCTGTTCGGACGTCCCTCCCCCTTTTTTATGTTTTCTTCCTGTAGCATTACTTTCATTTCGGAGGGCCATGGCTCCGTGTGACGTTGACATCGACAGGCCATGCATCCGTGGACTCGTCCTGTATTTCGTGAAGCACCCTGTGAGTTTGACAGGGGCCGTTCGTTACCCGTAGACCGTTGAAGTGAATGTCTCTATTACAAAGGCTGGGGCATGCCAAAAAGGATCCAAAGTCGAAAAATGGCATTACTATGCACTCGTTCGTGGACATACAATACGATGGATTGAAACAAATCCCGGTTCTGCCCCAGTCCGAGCGGCAGGGAAATGCTCAAAACGGCATCGGAAGCGAGGAAAAGGGGCCAGTTGCAAGAAGCCCATGAGACTTTTCCTTGTCCTTCCCTGTTTGTAAAAGAGCTCCGCGTCAGCAGCACGTTCGTTCACGACAGGCCTGCCCAAGCTACGAGAATAGCAGAGAGAGGCCTGGCAATATGGAGAGGTCAAGTCAAGTCCACCGAACACACGGGCATAGCCAAGCCTAGGTTGGCATCTACAGTAGTATTGTATGTTAATGGACGAGTTACTTAGCAATAAGCCAGCAACAGACCAGACGTTGGACTGTGCATGTGGTGGAGCAGCGTTGCATCCATCCCCTTGAACAGGCCCAGGAATTCTTGCCTCTCTCTGACTCTGTCTGCCTGAGGGGTCTTGAAACGAGTCCCGCGGTGATCCAGGTTCGTTTCAAGATCTCCAGCACCGTCGAGAAAAGAAAACCAGGACCGGCGTTCAGCGTACCTGTGACGCCTGAAAGATAGCGTTAGAGGCCTGCCGACTTGATATCAACGGCGTCGTCAGCACAGACCAACCAGGGCCTACATGCCAGTATTGCCACCCACTGAACGGTCTTTGGGTGAGAGGAATCGGCACGACACGGTTTCCTGGTGTTTGGTGGCCTGTTTCCAGCTTATCGTGTCTCGCAGTGGGGAGACTTCTCGCAGAGAGAGAACGTACCTCCAGCCTCATGCAGAAGCCCTAGATAGTAGGTTGACGATTCCTATGCAATGCAATGGCACTTCACCCCAAGAAGCCCTAACCATCGATTCCCACCCTCCATTCTTCACACTTGCGCAGAACTCCTCCTCCAGGCACCGCCAAAGTGTACGTCGCGGATACATACGCCCAACACCGCCCGACAGCCGGGCCCGAAGTACAACACATGTACCCCGGCACTGGGAATCTTACCCCGCCAAAAACGAGGAAGTCAAGCCCAAAGAGCATCCCGAATCCCCTGGATTAAGGTCCCGTCCGTCTAGTGGTAGCCCCAGCACTGCGGAAATCCAAAGAGACGTGTGATTCTCGGGGTTTGTTCCTTCTGGCTTGACGCTTTGGCTTCTCATTCTGGGCCTGGGTCTCCTCTTTACTGAAACTTTTTGGCAATACATAATTCCAAGCATCTCTCCGTGATTTCCTTCCCCGTCGTTCTCTTCCTCTTCTTTCTCTCCTTCTTTCTCTACCGCCTCTTTACGGTTCTCATCTTCTTGTCTGGTCGTTTGCATGCTTCTCTTGGCCTGCTAGCCTTGAATCATCTTCCTGTGTCTCAAACTCTCAACTCTCTCTTTCTCCCTCTCTCTCCCCTCTCTTCTCCGCGTTCTTACACTCCTCACAATGGCTACTCGCCCGTCTCTCTTCACCCGCGGCTTGTCGGGCCTCTCGCAGTCCACAGACCCCAACCAAGCCAATTCTCCGGCCGAGCAGCGCGACGATGCGAAGCGCAATTTCCTGAAGGCCATGCGGCCGCTGCCGACACAGCACTACTGGAACGTGTACTTTGACCGGTATGTCCCGCGCCGTGTTCCGTGTCTTTCCCACTATCTCCCCCTCTCGCGTTTTGTCTTTCGAGTCTCTTAAAGTCTGTGTTCCTCCCGGAATGTCGGAAGCTAACCCGCTCCCCCGCCGGTGGATTAACAGCCAAGGAAAGGATGCCCCGCCGAAAGCCACCGCCGCTCCGCCCGCCGACAACTACCAAGCCCAGCTCGACCAGCTCGGCTCGCAGATCGAATCGGTGCAGGACTTCTGGCGCTACAACAACAACACCCCCGTCGACCAGATCAAGATGCGCGAGTCGATCTACCTGTTCAAGCAGGGCTTCCGCCCCATCTGGGAAGACCGCCGCAACATCAACGGCGGTAGCTGGACCTTCCGCGTGCCCAAGGCCATCGGCCCGGATATCTGGACTCGCGTGCAGCTGCTTGCCATCGGCGAGAAGCTCGAGGGTGTGCTCGACGAGGGTATGTTTTGTCTTTTTTGTCTCGTTTATCCCCTGTGTGTGTCCCATTGCTGTTTGTCCAGTGCTCACCCCTCACCCTTCTTCTGTCCTCCATAGGCGACCAGCTTTGCGGCGTCGGTCTGTCCGTCCGCTTCAACTCGCATCTGATCTCCATCTGGCACCGCGAAAGCTCCAAGCAAAAGTCGATCGACAACATCCTCAACTGCGTCCTCGAGGAGCTGCCCGACGAGCTCCGGCCAAAACCCGACAACTACTTCTACAAGAAGCACTCCGACCACGTCGGCTTCAAGGCCCCGCCCGAGCTGCAGGCTGTGCTTGACTCGCAGCGCAAGAACGAGGCCGCCGCCGCTGCTGCTGCTGCCGCCGCCGCCACTGCGGCAGAGGTGGCCGCTGAAGTTGCTGCAGACTCGAAATAGATTTCCACCCATATCTCCTCAAGGCCTCTCGTACGGGATACACCGGACCCATCCATCGCCTCACCCGTTCATCTCCGTCTGCCTCACCTATTCCCTGGCCTGGTATATCCTTTCGCTGTTCCCAAAAGTCCCCCGACATACCAGCCCAATCTCCCTTTGCACTCTGCTTTCCCTTATTCCGATGCATGGATTCCCTCATCTTGCAATTCATGGACTCCTCGCATATAAGTCTGAATCTATCTTTCTGTTTGCTGCGAGAGGAGAACCACCACAATATATACAGCCAACAGCTACGAAAGCGCGCATTCAGCCCAATAAAAAATAGCACAAACCTCCGAAGAAATGATATCACGGTCTCCAGGAACGGACGGCCAGTCTCCGACATAAAAGCCCCAGCAATGGCTTGGGCACATCTGTCGATATATACAGCTACTTGATTTTTTCCCCCTCTTTTTATGTCTTGGTTTTGAGAGGCATCTATGGTCGTTTACGTTTGTCACATTTTACAGCTAGAATAATCGGAGAGTCAAAGAGAAATGAGACTCTTCGTTCAATTTGATCACGAATCTGAAAAGAAACGACCGTGAAAAATGAGTGCCCTGCAAAATGCCAATGAACATGAACATGAAATGCGATTCCCAGGCCGTGGTATTAAAACTCAACTCCTAACTCCGTTTCCAAAGCCATAAAAAAAGAAACCAGGAACCAAACCTCACAACGCCTCCTTAGCCATCACATGTAAGCCAATCCAGCAACGCAGAGCTGCACACACGTCGGCCGAGTGTCTACCGCCACACACCCGCGCGCCGCATAACCTCATCGAACTCATGCTTCTGCACACCGGCCTGGAGCCCCGCGCCGCCGTTCGCCAACAACACCATATCACTCAGCAGCTCGTCCGAGACGTCGTGGTTGAGCAGCGTCGCCACGCGCCGCAGGTGCGAAACCGTGAGCGGGCCGCCCATCTCCGCAGCAGAGGTCGGCAGGCTGGGGCCGCCGCCGGGGCCGGGGCCGCCGGTCATGAACAGCATGAAGGCCTCGTCGAGCTCGTGTCGGTGCGCCTCGGAGTCCTGGTCGCGGGCGTGGAACTTGAGCGCGCAGATGGCGAAGAACGGCTCGAACTGCGAGAAGCCCTCCAGGTCCGGGTCGAGGATCTCGACAAAGTCGCGCTTCTCTTCGGGCGAGCTGGGCGGGAGACCGAGGGCACTGTATGAGAGGATGAAAAGGTGAATCGTTAGTCAGAGCTTCTGGAATATCGCGCGGGTTCGTTGTCGCGTCCGCGGACGCGCGCGACACAAACACCCCAAGAAACCACGCAGGATCACTCACGCCATGGCAGCCTGCACATCCGCAATCGGCATCACGCCCTCCTTGATCCCCTCGCGCGGCTCGCAGAACAGGCTCCACGCCTCGCGGATCTCGGCCTCCTCGTGCGCCGTGACGTTGTGGGCCTTCGCCAGCTTCGACACGCGTGGCGCTTTCGCCGTCGTCGCTTCTTCGGCCGCCGGTGCGGCGCGGCTGCGCTTTCGGGGCGGCTATTTGAGAGGGGGGGCAATAGCTTTCATGTTAGCTTCAAGACATGAGTCTGTGTAGTCCGCAATTGCAATGTCAAGGGATTGGATATACCATTTCGGAAGTTCTTTGGTGATGGGTCAGCGTCTCCTAAAACGCAACGGATTGTTGAAGTGGCAGCAGCAAACAGGGAGCTGTGGGACAAATAAAATGAAAGTTGGAGATAGAGAAATCAAAATCTGAAAAGCGTGTTGTTGTTGGCCACTTGAAGGCTGTTGGAATTCAATTGTCCTGTTTGCTTTGGGCAGCCTAGAGTCAAATCACGTGGAGATACTACCAATTAGGGTTATTAGGGTTGGTAAACCCTAGATCGCGGATATCCAAGGGTTATACCCTATGTTTCTGTCTTTATCTCGATCATCACAAAGCTGCCTCCAACTTAACGACGCCAGAGTGAAGGCCATCTTAGGACTTCTCGAACATGTACAGATTTAGGCTCAACCAGGAATCTATTTGGTCAACTAATCTAGTCATATAGCTTACGGGAGGTCTATGTGCATGCAAGATACATGCCTTCCTACCTGTATATACATTCATGTCTTCCCGATCAGGACAGTAGTCTATTAGAGCAAGTCACAGTACCAGGAAAGGATAAGTATCTAAGTAAGAAACTACCATAGGCAAATCAAGTTCGTGGCTTTGGAGACCAATGGCGTGGGGGGGAATGCTACCCAATATACATGTATGTGTGCATTTGCTTATGCGCAGCCCTGTTTCTGGCTTTCAGCCGGCGAGCCAGACTGAGCATCACTCCCAGTTTCGTGGAATACCCCTCACCCAAGCTGGAACATTGTTATTCCGCAAAAATATTACGGTATCTCAAAAGTCTTCCAAAGAAATCTCGCCAGTTGTCTCTCATTCGTATTTCGTTATCCGATATTAATCATTGTAACTCAGAGGCTCTGTCTTCTCTGATGCCTCGGTGATTGAAGAAGGTCACCGGAGGCCTGCAGGCAAACCCCCGCGTAGATCCGTCCTTGTCGGCTGTGTTGTTTTTATCGGCGGCTTCGTCTTCATCGGCAGTGCCGTCCTCGTCGGTGGTTCCGTCCTCGGTGGCTGCGTCCTCGTCGGCGGCCACTCCTCCACCGGATTCACCTCCGAATACGCTGCCCAGCCTCCAGGGACGTCTTTGGAGCCAAGCCTACGACGAGCTCAAGAAAACAGAACCGGACATTGTCGAAGCCTACGAGAAACTCCTGTCGCTGGAGCTCAATGATAGCGATGTCTCTGCACAAGTCAACAACGATATCGACCGGAGCCCAGAAATCAGACAGGATCAGATGAAGGCCTTGATCCAGGCCGGGCTGAAGAGGACTGAGATGCAGGATGCCTAGATTCTGGGAAATCCCTTCACCGAGCCCGGCATCAACCGTGACGGCCTTGGACTTGTCTCTAGAATGGAATGGTACGGGAACTTGGCCGGCCTCCTTCTCGAGAAGAGCGCCAATCCCGCCCTCGACGGCCTGCGGAACCAGCCGGAGGTCCACATAGGAGACCCTTAACCAGCAGCTTCCCTTCTGCCAGATGAAGAGCGTCTGCCTCTACTACCGGAACCAAGTCGCCGTCTTCTTCCGGGACATGCTCGCGCTGGATGGCTGGGCCGGCCTGGTCGATGAGATCAAGGCTGCCGAGGCCAGCGCCTGTGCCGACTCGGAGCAGTGCAACTCACGGCACGTGCGGAAAGAGACCTGCAAGCCGTGGCTCAAGTGGCGGAAAACCAGTACACAGCACTTTGAAACCTCGGCTCTGCCATCCAGCATCAAATCGACCAGCAGAATCACTCCCAAAAGAATCTCCGAGATCTGGAGTGTCTCAATAGCCTCCACGAGAGGGGCCCCTCGCCCGGACAGGAAGCGCAATGAAAGCGCCAAGGCCGGTTTTCCCCACGACTCGTACTCGTGGGTGCTCGAAACATTCATCCTTCAAGGAATGGCGGGCCGATACAGAGCACCGGCTCTTGGATCAAGGGTGATCCCGGCAAGGGCAAAACGATATTCCTGTGCGGCATCCTCACTGAGTGAGAAAAAGAGCAAGGTGTCCGGAATCAGCGGGCATATTTCTTCTGCCAAGCTACAGAGAACATCCCGAACAATGCCACCGCCGGGCTGCATCGGACTATATACATGCTCGCCGACCAACACAAGGGTCTACGTTCCAACATCCTCAAGGAGGACGACAGCCACAGCAGCCAAATGTTTGAGGGGCTCAACGCCTGGGAAAGCATGAAGAAAATTCTCCTGGCCATGCTCGGTGACCTAATCATGAGCAGCGCCGTCATCGTTGTCGATGTTCTTGATGAGTGCATCGATAACGATGGCCGGCACCGCCTCCTTGACTTCATCGTCGATGCAGCAACTCCTTTCCCTGCAAAGCGGATGGTATCTAGTCGCAACTAGCCCGAAATTGAAGAAATTCTGGACAGCGGTGCCCACCAGAACGTGAGGCTGAGCCTAGAGCTCAACCAGGACCAAGATTCTCATGCCGTTCGGGTATATATCAACTAAAAAGTTGCCCAATTGGCGAAGATCAAGAAATACAACGAGACCATCCGGCAAGCTGTCTATAAGCATCTCAATGGGACCTCCATCGACACTTTCCTCTGGGTCGCTCTGGTCAGCAAGGAGCTTGAGAAGCCTGGTGTTCTCGAGAAAATGCCACCAGGTCTTGATGCCCCCTATGGGTGGATGATGGAACTCATCAACCAGTCTGGTGATGCAGACCTATTCAAGCAGATTCTTGCCACTGTTTCGATCGTGTACCGCCCCGTCACGTTACAGGAGTTGAGGTCTCTCATCAAAGCCCATTCCTCCTTCGCCAGTTGCTGTGAAGTCGAGAGAGATATCATTGAATCATGCGGTTTCTTCCTGACCCAGCAAGACGATATAGTCGACTTTGTGCATCAGTCCGCAAAAGACTTCCTGCTAGATAGTGCAACTGGTGAGATATTCCCAACTACTATTCCAGGCGAGCATAGCGCCATTTTCTCAGCATCTTTAGAGAGACTATCTTCAACGCTGCGACAAGATATCTACGGTATACAAGACACTTCCAAACAAGGCATACACTCCGTTCGTCTAACAACACCTAAATAGGGGATCACTGGATCACAACTATCCCAACTAAAACGAGATGCTTATCGCTCCATACTCTCCTTCAAAGTAGTGCTATAAACTACCCCTTTACAAGTTTACCCCTCATGTCTCACTTTCAATCCTAATAATAGCGCAGTGCGAAAACTGTTTCAACAAGACATCTCAGATTGCATCACGATGACGCCAAGAACTGAGCCAGAATGGAACGCTTGGACGCAGACGCTTCAGAGTCATGGCGGAGATGTGATTTCAACTACAGCTATTCTAGACGACGAGCAGCTCGGTTTCATATATTGGGAGAATACAATCAAACTCTGGGAACTCGCTACCGGGTTCTGTGTACGGACGCCAGACATTACGAGCAAGGCTACGGTCCGCTCGGCCGCATGAACAGTCCAGCATGATGACATGGTTTCCTCGCCGGCATTCGCAGCCGACAGCCAGCGGTTAGAGGTGGACAGCGGCTAGCTGTGATAGCTTTTGAGAAAACGATTCGAATTTGGGACCTAGCTATCGATGCCGGTACTGACTCACTTGAACGCCACGACAGTCTGCTGAGCTATCTTGCGTCTCACCAAGCCAGTCATTTAGTTGCGTCCAGATCTGGCGATGCAATTGACATCTGGGATTTAGATATCGGGCTGTGCCTACAGTCACTAAAGGGGAACGGTAATGAGACCTCTTCAGTAACATTTGATCCAGACGGACAGCAAACTAGCGCCCGGATCCAGAGATGCAAATTAAGATCTGGGACCTTGCTACGGGCATCTGTCTAAAGACCCTCGAGGGCCATAATGACAAGGTCGGCTCGATCGCGTTTACTCGTCATGGCCAGCGGCTGGCTTCTGGATCCTCCGATAACACTGTGATGATCTGGGATACAGCTACGGGTGCCTGCCTACAGCTCCTATAGCATACTCGTCAGGCCGTCTCGGTTGCCTTTTCTCACGATGGCCAGCAGATAGCCTCTAGATCTGTGCAAGAAACCTTAGTCTGGGATGTAGGCACCAGCACCTGCCTATGGACACTGAATAGTGATTCAAGCATGCTTCATCAGCTGCGATCACTACTGGTGGTCAATGTCTGGTGTTCTACTCCACTTCACATGGAGTTATCAAGCTCTAGGCTCTTGATACAGGCACCTGCCTACAGACAGATAAGGTCAGTAACACGGGATTTCCGATCCATTTTCACTATTAGTCCCCTTCTATCTACTAGTAACGGTATCATTGATTTTATTAGTCCAGGAGAGGTTCGTGGATATCATATAGGCCGAGATAGTACCTGGATCATAAAGGATGAAAGAAGGTTTTGTAGATTCTTCCGGAGTATCGACTACATAGGGACGACATTTTTAAATATGGTATAGTACTTATCTATCCTATAGAAAGGGTCTTGATCTGAGTTAGCAGAGTTCTATAGCTCTATATCCTAAAACTACATAGAGAGCATATCAGCTTCTATCTAAGGAAGGCTAGGGAGAGGTTACTATAGTGAGTATATCATGGCTATAACGGAAGGAATCCTTAATAATCACAAGTCGTAGGTTTAAAGTTTACTATAGAAACCTTATATATCCTGTACTACAAGGACCTAGATTGAGCCAAGATCTAGCACGATATTGAGGATATATGATCTATCCTTATTCCATGATTGTCCTTGTCAGCTCTCATTCATTTCTCGACTCATTATTCAAGTAGAAATCACTCCTGGCCACTGGCCTAGTGGTTGTCACAGCCGCCATCTGAACTGCTTCGTTTGCCTTACTCTAAACGGCTTCATCTAGAACGTGCCATAATATCTGCAAACCCTGAGACACATGAGCTACGAGAGCAAGCGGTAGTCCATGATATATCCGAGATTGCGGTATCTATAAAGCGACATGGCTTCACTATATGGAACCTATCGTGCCCACTTGGGCTTTAACCCTAGTTGTTGCAGCTAGGGTTTGGGTTATGAAATATCTTCAATCCAGCAGAATGTTAGGGGTTAGCCGGAGCAGAAGAAGTGAAGAGCTAGCCACATTCACAGCAGTTCTCCATCACAAATGAAGCATCGACATTTTAAAGGAAATTTCAGTTCTACCGCTACCAGGAAGTCTCTGTGATCAATTCTTCCGGATCACATCGTCGTTCCGGAAGACCAGAAGGATTATGTGCGTACTGTGTGAAGTGCCAATGGCCAACGCGCACTGTCTTAGCCTCCTCTTTTTGTTGCTCCCTGGGGCGCACAATTTTTATTTTCTGCTCTCTCCTCGAAAACTTTCTTCTCTTTTTCTCTCAAAACAAACCACCATCACCATCATCGTCAACATCATCGGCATCAACAACAAGCCTCACCCGCCCTCCCCTTGAGAAAAAAAAGAAGAAAAAAAGAAGAAAAAAAAGACTTCCTGTTCAGTCTATCTCACCTTCATTTCGCACCCATAGCCGGTACAGCACACCCTAATTACAATTCCAGTATCCAATACAAGCTTAAAAAAAAATCCCCAAAAGAGTTCATCCGCTGGTTCGACCCCGTGGTCGCCGCCCAGCTTCGATAGGACTACATCTCTTTGTCGTCGATCCGATCGCCCAATCCCGCCCGGGGGGGATTCGAACCCGCGACTCGCCGGTTGTCAAGCAGGGTCGGTCACCGTTCCACCAAATGCACGAGTTTGTCCTGAACCGGGTACTGCCCAGCCGCCTTCTCGGCGAAAGTCAACAATGCAAATGGCCCTTATAAGGTATACTCGGTGTTTGTTTTGCCCCCCCCCCCGCGCCGGCTGGCGGGCCGCTCGGTGGCGGCTGTATCCAGCTGCGTGTTGATGTTGTGGTTGGCGTTGGCGGTGCTGGCGTTTGCGTGTTCGGCCTTCTACGGTACACTTGACCTTTCATGGTCTCATCTTGTTGGAAGAACTTCACATCACCGGTCCGAAATCTCCAGCAAACCAGTCTCGATGACTCTCTTTCGGATGACATGGGATCGTTAAGAAGACGCGCGAGGTCTCATCACAGACCTGTCCTTATTCTTGGAACACCGCGACCGCTGTTCGGCACGAGTCCACAGCCCAAACACAGGCACCGACCGAGTCCTTTTCCCAGCGACATGTACACCCACCAATCTCTCCGATCGAGACGATTCGGTTCCCAGATATCCGTTGGCTGGCCAGTCCCTCCCGTAGGCTCTTTTCCCGAAACACAGTAAACACCGCTTCAAAATTAGCTAGAGCTTGCCTTCGTTACATGCCTCCAAGATGCGCAAGTGTGGACAGTGAAGCAATATGAACACAAATGGCCTTGGGTGGATTCTTCAACCGAAGGGCCACTCGGGGTGTCCGTGCCTAGATTTTGCTCCTTTTTTCGTCGGTGGTCAGTCCGCCTGAAGGGGGTTTTCAATCTAGTACGGGTATATTTCTTCGGATTCAACTGGATCCGCAACAAAAACTCGGTGATGAGTTTTCTCTGGTGTATATCATTGAGTGGCGTATAGACTTGTGCTTGTGCGTACATAGGAACGTCCAAGACCCTGATGGAGTCCGTAGTCACCAGAGTTTGGAGTCTCCCCTTCCCCAGGGCTTCTGTTTTCCCCATAGTGTGAACCCAGACTTCCCAAATCTGCCGACAGTTCACTTTAACCTAGAGCGGACTTACTTGAAGTTATTCTTCATCTCACGCAACTTCTTCATGACCTCGACGGGATCGGTGGCACCAGTTGCGGCCTGAACCTCCGGATGCTACAGGGTGGCCAACGCCATGTCAGCACTCAGCCGCTACTCCCTAATCGGAGACAGGGACACTCGATACGTACCTCAACCATCATGAATGGATTGAACCTCTATCCACCGCTCCCCAGATGTTGGCGTTAGTAAAAAGCCCGGTCTCTCGCCGTGATACCCCTCTGCTTCCACGTACCTTCTCGTGGCCAATGGTGAACGCTCCCGTCGTCTCCGGGTGCTCGTTGGCGTACACCACCAGCTTCTTCATCTCGGCAGTCGACAGCACCGACTCGGAGAACCGCGCGTTGCTCTTCGTGTACTCATGGCCAGGCTGCGGTTGCAATGGGAGTCAAAGTTAGCCCTGGCTGATCTAGTGCTCCCGTGTTGCAGAGTGTGGGAGAGACAGAGCATACGTAAACCTTGGTGTCATCCGGCAGCGCCGCCAACGTCTTGTTGAGCGCGGTGTGCATATCCTCCGCGGTGCCCTCGAAGAAACGCCCACATCCTAGCAAAGACAGCCAACGTTAGCCACATGATAGCCATAAACAGCACCAAAAAAAAAGCCACCAGTTACGGAGGCTTGCAAGACTCACCGCTGATAAACAGCGTATCTCCCGTAAACACGGCCTTCTGGTCGCCCTCCTGCACGAACCAGCAGATCGAGTCCTGCGTGTGGCACGGCGTGTGCAGGCTCCGCACCGTGATAGCACCCAGCTTGAACTCGGCGCCGTGGGCCGGGGTGTCCGTCACGCCCTCGCAGTCCTTGCCGCCGATGATCTTCAGGTCGGGCCGGCCGAGGTCGGTTTTCTAGTTCCGGCGGCAAAAAGGTCAGACGGGTTTCCTCCCCGACGACTCTCTCCCCGGGGCAGGCAGTCCAGGAATCTGAGGATCCGCAACTCACCACTTGTTTGTTACCGCCGGCGTGGTCGTAATGGCTACACGGCCGAAAGATTGGCGAGTAAGCATTTGCTACGACGATGAGTCCTCCCTCTGTCGCGCCGCTTGCCGGACTTACTGGTGAGTGTTGACAATGGCCGTCAGCTTGATAGTCTGGTCGGCAATGTGCTTCCGCAGCACTGGCACAACTCTGCAAGCTCACAATCATTCATTGCCTTGCGTTAGTCACTACATCCAGGCCAGAGAAATCGGAATTCCAAGATCCAGTATACGTACTCCGGCGGGTTGGCCGGGTCGATGATCACAGCCTCCCGCGACGCATCATCAACCAACAGGTAGGCATAGTTGTCGTGGGAGCCGGTCCCTACCGAGCCAAGGACGTCAGTTTTGCACCGGCCATTTGACTTATCATCTCTCTAGAAGAGCTCCCTTTGCATCCTTACACATGGGAATCGTCTGGATGTGCATGTTTCTGGCGTGTGTGGCCGCAGTCGCAGCTCTCGTCAAAGATGATCGGTTCCGGTAGGCAGGGGCTCTGGCAGCAAAACGCAACAGCGACGCCATGTAGACAAGCGAAAAGAGATAAATCGCGTTCCGGGAGATAACCAGGAACTGTCTGCTGAAAAACGAGAAGATGATGCGCACAAACCGGAGCCGAGAAGAAGATAAAAGCAGCACGGATTTGTTGTTCAGAAATCGGCGCCACTTTTTTCCCTGCTTGCTCCAAAAGCTGCTGCCTCCGGCTGCTTTCATAAGGTGCCGAGAATATCGATGTCATTTTCTAGCTTCCGCCCTCGGTGCTCGCATTCCCCCGCAAAAGCCAAAATCTCGAGCTTCGCCATTGGCCAGACCCAAAAATCCGCTAACTCCGTGTTCATGCATTTTCAGGCGTCGTTAGGGTCCACCAACCCCAATGACTCTCTAACCCTAGCACAACCCTATGATCTCTCGTGAATCGCGAAAAAAGGCGTCCCATGTCATCCTTACACGACTCCAATCGGCCGCGGTTTCCAGGTTCCTGAATACTCGCTCCACCCCATCGCCGACGCATCTTCATCGACATCCATCTCCTCCCCGGGATCCCGCCCCGCCTCGTCCTCCCCACCCGTCGCTTGTGCAGCGGCCTGCAGCTCCTTCTGAACCGCCTTCAGTTCGTTCGCCAGCCGCAGCGCCCGCAGGAGCACTGCACTCTCCGTCGCCGACCGCGAAGCCTCGCCCACACACACAACCGCCGCCGCAACCACCTCCGCCGCCGCCGGGCCCGCAGCCTGCCGCCGCGCTGCCTCCACGATGCGCGCACGCAGCTCAGCCGCCTCCGCGACCCCGCCCGATGCCGAACCGCCCAGATACACCTGCACCAGCGCCAGCAGCTCGCTGGCGCCAGCCTGTGGGCCCGCGGATTCCGCCACGTGTTTCTTCTCGCTGGACACCGGCCCCGGCGCTGCTCCCGCCTCGGGAAGACGCACCCAGTAGTACTCCCATATCCACGTCAACGCCGCCCGGGCACCGCTGCGCAGCCGTGCCAGCGGCGGCAGCTCCTCGTGCGTGGCCTGGTGCCGCAGCTCGACGAACGTGGCCGGCAGCCCAATGGTCTTCGCCACCGAGAACATGCTCATCTTGCGCTGCTTGTCCTGCTGGCCATCGAGCAGGCCGGTAACGAATCTGCCCGGAGGAAGGCGGGGTTGCACCGTTAGTCGAGTTCCGCAGACCCGCAAACGTCAGAAATGATGTGCAAAGATGTGCACAGGAGACCGGCCAGCCAGAGAGGAACAAGCAGCACTTACCGACTGAACGCGGCTGCATACGCGGCCCGCACCGCATACCCCGCGGCACCATGCGCACCGACCTCGACATCAGTGAGCACCGCAGCGGTGAGCAAAGCCGTCGACTCAACCACATGCGGACACCCGCCGCGCTGCATCCACATCGCCACGCGCGCGACCGCCTCGTGCTGCCGTCGCCGTTGTCGTCGCAGAATCCTTTGCCGTTTGCTGATCGCGGCCGCTGCCGTCGCAGATTGGCCATCGCCAGCCCCGTCTGTTCCCGCATCATGATCGTCGGATTCTGCGCCGTCGCTCGTTTGTTCCGTGCCGGACGCTCCGTTGGTTTCTTCCGGATAGAATCGTCGTCGCACATCCAGCAGCTCACTGCGGTCTCGCCAAGGTGTGACGATGTACTGGACCATGATTTCTGATTTAATTGGTATTAAGGTTTGGGTTTATAGCTTCTGTGAGATTAATGGAAATTAATAGGAAGAAAAATGTTAGTTGATTAGCTTGTCTTAGGTGGAGATATAGTTGTATAGATGGAAACATGACTCTGTTTGGACAAACAAGCTAAAATCAGTCCGCAGGCTAAAGTTAAAGTTAAGGTGAGAATTTTATCACAAAGGGGCTACCCTAACCCTAGACGTAAGCCTGGGTTTAACCCTACGCCCCTAAAACTATCACGGCTTTAAATCAAAAGATGAGTAGGAGACATACTTCATCAAAGAGGCAGCTCTCTATAGAAGAGGTAAGGTTCTTACTACATACCTAGAAAACCTCTAGTTATGGGTGGTGGTGATAGGCAAGCAAGAATACAGTCACATAATTGGCATAGGCACTTTAAAAACTAAACTACTTTTATTTTGAGTACTCTAAAACTAAGAGTGGGGTGAGCATGTGTGATGCTCGAAGGCTTGAAGTATTCCGAATACTTAAGCGTTCTTGGTCACAGCCTCAGTGGAGGCGGGGACATCACCAGCGTCCTCAGCCTCAGCCGAGTCAACAGGAGCAACGGGCTCGCCGGTGTTGGCATCGCCAGCCTGCTCAGAGGTGGTGCTGAGGCGGACGCCACCGCCCTCAGCGGGAACGTCCATGAGGATGAGCTCCTCGGAGTCATCAACCTTGTTGGCCGCAGCCTCAGTGGCAGCACCAGTGGTGCCCTCAGCCTGAGGAGCATCAAGATCAATGACATCCGAGGCATCGGTGGCGCCGGTGACCTCAGTGCCCTCGGGGGCACCAGCGTCATCAGTGACGGCACCGATGTTGGCGTTGCCAGCATCGGTCTCAGCAACACCCTGGGTGTTGGCAAGATCCTGCTTAGCAATAGCCTCCTCGTTGGCCTCAGCCATCTTAGTGGTGGTGAAAATATCCCTAATAGTTAGAGAAAAAAGCATGTGTTAGAATGAATGACCATGCTCAGAACTGATGAGAACAAGGATGAAAAATGAAAAATGAAAAGAACCATTGAATCAATGATGGACCAATGATGGACCAATGATGGATCAATGATGAATCAATGAATCAATGAACATATGATGAAGAGTTAATGACTTACTGCATAGCGTTGCTAGACATGATGAATTGAAATTGAAGGTAATGGAAAAGGGGTAGGAAGGTTGAGAAGTTGTAGAGGTTGAGTGTTGAAAACGATGGAGTTGAGTTGTTGAGGTGAAAGAAGAAGAAGGTTTGAGAACGGTGGAAGAGAGGTGAGAGGTGCTTAAATATGAAAATTTTCCAGAGCAGAAGGACGACAATCACTCCCATTAAACAGCTTCGAAATTGATCAACTTGCACACCATAAATCAAAAAAATGATAATTGCTATCTCACGTGAATAGTCGATGTTCCTTCCTAAACTGGATCGTGTACGCCTGATATTGGCAGGAACAACCAAGGTACGTACCACGTCAGTCACCATATTTGTGAGTATAATTAATCAGGATCACGATGTGTATTTACCTATTTTGGAATAATTCAAGCTTATCAGATACCCCAATCACTCGAATATTGAGCGTGAAGTATAAATAGAGATAGAATTTTGAAATTGAATTCTGGACATGAACACACGAGTCAAGAGGTACCGAGGTGTCATGAGCTGCAATCATGAATCGGAGATCACGATCGCTTCACTCGCTTTGAAATAGGTCCAGACTTTCCTGGGGTACCGTCAGGTTTCTTCTCTTGTCCGTGATCTTCCCCCTTTTCCCCCTTTTCCCCCTTTTGCTCCTCAGTCTAAGCCTCAGACTGTCCCTCAGTCTTGACAACTTGGGGACGCTTGTTGGCAGGAGGAACCCAGATGAGCAAGGCAGCACAGGAGTAGTAGGAGCTGACTCCAGGTTCGTTTCCATACTATAGATGAAGCACATTAGCATTTCGAAGACCGATAACCCGAAAAGAAAAGGGGGGGGGGAGCGGTCAGCGGACTTACTGTCAGATGCACAAAGCTCAGTTCCCCCAGCGAATTGGAGATCGGCTTCGCCAACCACTTCACGTCGACCCGCTTATGCGGCCAGTCTCTGAAGACTTCCTCCATCTCATACCCATCGTACCCTCCGGCCTCGCTCACCACCGGATTGCCCACATTCAGTCCCACCCGTGTGTTGCGCTCCGGCCCCCCTGATCCCAAATGGGGGTAAAACCCCCACCGTGGAGCCACCCATTCTTCAAGCAGGATCGGCCGCACGCTGACATCCAGCCCCTGGGCGTGGAACACCGAGAACACAGCCATATCAACCCCCTTCAGCACACTGGGCAGCTTCTTCGCTCCCAGTTGCGTGCTATAGGCGTACGCGTGGTGGCAGGGCACTCCCATATATCCGCCATCGGGCATAAATTCCGGCTTGGCCAGCACATCTGCCACCTTCTGGTACAGCGGCTGGCTCGCCACGTCCATTGCCGGGGCATTTTCAGCCAGGTCTCCCGCCCCCGGAGCGTAGTACAGGTTGTAGGTCAGAGTCACCCGGTGCCCCTGAGTCGTCTCTTTCACTTCATGTTCGCAGTCACTGTAAAAGGCGGCCCAGTTGATGCAGTCGTTCTTCGGCGACGACGTGCTCCAGTCGTACGTGAGTTCATGCTTGGCGTGGCGCACAACCAGCTGGCCGCCTTCATGGCGACAGGGAAAGCTGACCACCAGTGACCCGAACTGTTGCTCGGAGCGCGGCGTGTCGACGTGAGGCTTGAAGAAGCCCGACGGAGCAGAGTAGATCTAAAGGGGGGGGCATGAAGTCAGCAATTCTTAGAGTTGAACTCGGCAAAAAGAAAAAGTCAGAAAGTGGCACACGAACATTGAGCTTGTACAACTCCGCTCGAATTCCATTGGTCACGACCGTCTTCGACGAGTTCGGAAGCAGTGCCTGGGCAATAGTGTCGATGATGCCAAGCTCATAGGGGCAAAAGTCGGACGAGAACGCGGCCCGGTCCATCTTGACAGCCTTGCGGTAACTCTCATCCAGCACGTGTTTGTTCATGTACCCGAACGACGCCGGCTGGCAATCCTGCACAAGCTGCGTCAGCACCTGGTCCTCCCCCTGGTCTCCAGCTCCAGTGATGGGAAAGGTGACTTTGGAGATCTTTCCAGGCGTGGTGGGCGAGTCCCACCGGATTGTCACGGGGGGTGATGTCAGAAGCTCGGCCTCGGCTTCCTCTTCTTCCTGTCCGTCTTCTGGTGCGTTGTTGGACTGGTTCTTGGTCTTGTCAGCGTCCTGGGAGCCAGGATGCTGCGATGGGGGTTCTGGATCCTCTGAGCCAGACTCCGTGGGCTGCTGGGAGTCCGTAAGAGCCTTCTATTCATCCATGAAATGAGGACGTCAGTATCACACCAGATTTCACTCCAGGAGACAGACAGACTGAGGACAGTGCGCCAGGACGGGAAAGAAGAATCTTACATTTGCGATAGGAATCGATCCTCCACATGTGAAGGTCGCCGACCGACTCTCAATGAAGGAACCAAGTTCCTTGGAGATCTTGTCCGTCATGTCCCCGACGGAAGGTTGCCAACCCGCTTTCGACATAGCTAACTCAGATCGGGGGCACAACTTAATTGAGTGAGTAGAAGGAGATCAAAAGTGAGATTAAAAAGGGGGATGAGATGCGATGATGAATAAGAGACTCCGAATCGACTTTCCTCCTTTCCTTTCCCTATCTCTTGCGAGATACCCGTCGTCTTTATACGAACTCCGCCCATATCCTTTTCCAATGCTTCCAGACATGGCACACCACGCCAGCCCTGCAAGATACAAGAGAAATGGCTGCTGTTGCCTAAACCACAGAGAGGTGTCTTGAGAGTTTTTTCCGGGGGAACGTGCATTCAGGGATGCGTGTGACGTTTTAGTCCTCTCTCACACAAACAGATCTCGGCTCTCTGCATGACTACGTACATGGGGAGAAAGCATTCAGCTCTAGGCACATACACTTACCTTTTTCTCGCAAGTCAAGAAGCTTGGTCTATCGGAAGAAGAGCGGTGAGAGAGCCTCTCTGCCTGCCTGATTGATCCCGTCGAACAAACAGCGTGGCGGCGCCAACACTGCGCCGAGACGCAAAGATGCGCGCGACCATGCGGAACTGCTCGTAGGCAGACATCTGCACAATCGGGACCCGAAAGGGAAAGAAAAGAGGGGGGGGAAAAGGACTGCAAGATAGACAAGCTCTTCCGCGTGCAGCATTCGCCCTATCATCCGTGGTTGAGACCGGCCAAGGTCGGTGTTCTTTTAGTAATCCAGCGAAAAAAAGAAGAAGAAATCTCACTCTGAGCACATTTCTGCCTTGCCGCTGCATCACATCGTCGAGACTCGACCTGCGTCCCGGCCCAACGAGCTAGAAAGAGGCGAATGGAATCGTAAAGCAGCCCAAAGCAGTCCTCAATCAGGACGCCCTTGCCGGACGATATCGGACGTCAGCGGCAGATGTAGTTGGCAGCTCATGCACGGTAATTCTGCGTTTGTGGTGTGTTCCAGACCCGGCGTCCCTCAGGCACCAGTGGGGGGAGCTTATCGATAAGCTCCAAAACAGTGGGGAACCAAAATCCCCCTCTCGCTAATCTTGGGCTGATCACGTGGCCTGACATCTTTTTCAACGACATCCCGTTCACGATCAACTTCGACTTCGTGTTCCCGCCCTTTTCTTTCTCGTTGACCTTTCTTTTTTTCGTATTCTCTCCTATCTTTCGATTCTTTTCTTGTTTCGTTGTTGATCTGGGTCACTGTTTTACCGCACTCCCCAAGCTGGTTTCCCTCTCATCCTTCAACACCCGGCAAAAACACCCCCCTCTCCCAAATAACAAGCACAAGGACAGCAAACAACGCCGGCCTCCATTCCGTCCATCCTGGCCCCGTCCGCCCATCACCCATCAATCCCTCCTCCCCTTTCACGCCGCGTCTGCCTGGCCTATGTCTGCCCCCGTCCGTACCGAACTGAATTTGCCCCCCCTTCGCCCGCCCGCCAGGCCGCCCGCCAGCTGTCTCTCCTGCCCTTTTCTCTCCGGCGCCCTCACACACACCACGGCGGAACTAGCACCCAGCGACAGCGACAGGGAACAACCGGGGGGCGGCGCCCACACAGGTTCGTTCATTCCAACACCGCCTTTTTATTTATCTCGGCGCTGCGGCGCCTTCTCCCGCTTCCGAGAGGAAGGGCAGCAGCAGGACTCAAGAATTCTGTCTCTCCCGCTGTTGTGTTTCCCTCTCTCCTCTCCCCCCCCTTTTGTCGTTCTTCTCGTCTTGTCTGAGATCCGAGCATGCCGATGGGGCGGCGACGTGCTTGGCTGAGAGCGAAGTGGTCCTCATTCCTCAAGCCCGCCCCCAAAGACAAACACACTCCACGCAAGCAAAGACACATACAACATAAGCCGTCGGCCTCAAGTCGGCACATGACCTCCCAAGCATGTACGTGTGTGGGCTGTTGAAATGTCCCAGATCCCTCCCGACTCCAGAACACACACACACACACACCAAACACGCACACACAAGTCATGGAAAGTCCAGTAAAGCAAAGATGGTTTCAGGAACAGGGAAACAAAACCCCAAGCATGTAGCCCAGGCCCCACGTATAAGGTTTTGTGCTATTTCTTCCAAGCTATCAAGAAAAAAAAGAAAAAAAAAAGAAAAGAAAAATATAGAAAGGGGTCATAAAAATGGGTATAATTCTTATCCAAGTCATAAAAAAAGAAAAGAGAAACTTGCTTTCCGTTCCCACAGGGGGAAGGAAAGGAAAAGAAAGGCTTTGAGTTTCCATTTAACCCCCTATTTCCTAGGGTTAAAGGAAAATCCCTTGATACACAGTCCCAAGTTCCCAAGAAATCCCACTCATGGGGGATGTAACAAAAAAAGCAAGATTCTATGGAAGACGAAAGCCCCATTTCCCAAAAATATGTGAACACCGTATTCCCCTTCCTCAAAGAAAAAACAAAAGGTTTAGTTCCCAAAAGAAAAGACAAAAACAGGAAAGGCTGAAAAGAAAAGAATAAAACAGACAAATCTCCATTTAAGGAGTCTACCCAGTCCCCGGTTAGAGGGAAGGGCAAGAAGAAAAAAGAAAGCTTGCTGAGCTCCTTTTGTTTGCTTCTTTTGCTTTCTTGAAACCTTTCTAAATAATACCGTGTAATCCCAAAAACCGGAGTGAAAATACCACGCTTTGCAAACCAGGCCAGAAAAAAAAATCAAAAATCAAAAAGTAATACAAATGAATATGGGTGAAATGATGGAAAAGGGGTCAAGATGAGTAAGTTGACTCCAAAGAAGGGAAGGAAAAGAAGAGGTAGTTGAAAGGTTTAGATCCAGTTGGTGCCAGCGGGCATCTGAACGGGGAGAGGCTGGACCGAGGTCATATCGTCACCCTCGGCATCGGCTGCAGCCTCGTCCTCCTCGTCGTCGTCCTCGCCATCGGCATCAACAGGCGGCTCGAAGCTCTGCTCCAGCATCAGGCCCTTGCCAGGACCGGCGGTAGCGGGGCGGTAGGACGAGCCCAGCAGCGACACCGACGAACGGTAGTTGTCCAGGTGCAGGTCGGGCAGCGAGGTCTTGTCGGGCAGGTCGTACAGGCCCATGCCAACCAGCACCTCACCCTCCTCCTCAGGCTCGTCCAGCGCCTCGAACAGTAACGCCTCCTCGGCGGGGACGCTGGTGCAGGCGGGCTGCATCTCAGGGAGAGCTTCAGGCGTCGGCGGGGCAGTCATGTTGAAGCCGGCAGCAGCGAACGAGTCGGACCAGGGAGCCATGGACGAAGTCATTTCCGAGTCGCTCGACGCGGACGTGGGGGCGGCGGTGGACGGGGCCGAGGTGTTAGAGAACAGAGGGAAGAAGTCTTCGGGAGCGGCATCGGTGGTGCTCTCGACAGCAGGCGACATGTAGGTGGACGGCAGGCTGGCATCAACCAACGACCACGAGTCCAGAGGCATATACTGGGGGTTGTTGAAGTCGGAGTAGGGGACCGCCAGCGGCGAGAAGGTGACGGAGGGCGAGTTGCTGCACGAGTAGGTGGTGGGGACGGGCGAGACCTGGGGGTAGTTCAGGTAGGTGTCGGGGTCAGCATACAGCATGGCGAACTGCTCCTGTTGTTGCTGCCGGAGACGTTGCTGCTCGTACATGAGGCTCTGTTGTTGCTGGAAGAACTGGAACTGAGCAACCATCTGGGCCGACGACGGGTGCCAGCTGACAGGCCGGGCAGATCTCGGGGCGGAGGAGTATGCAGCAGCGGGTACTTGGGGCTGGTGGAAAGACTGGGGCAGAGGAGACACGGCGGACGAGGTCGAAGTCGAAGATGCCGACGAGGCCGAGAGCGCCATCAGCATCTGCTGGTGCTGCTGGGCTTGAAGTTGTTGCAGACGCTGAGCATCGATGGCAAGCTGTTGCCGCCGCAGTTGGGGAGCAGAGTATCCGTCGTTCATCATGGTCATCCGGCGGCCCATGGGCACTGCTGAGCGCGGGCTGTTGCTGGCACTGGCGGGCTTGGAGATGCGAAGTCCGGACACGGGACGTTGCGAGTTGGCGGCTCGCGACGGTTTCCGGGAAGCCTGCACGGCAGCTATTTGGCGGGAGAGATCATCGAAAAGGTTGTCTGAAAGATCAGTGGCCATGTTCACGGCCATTGCCGAGTGAGCCATTGCGGGAAGATGTGTGAGTGAAGAAGACTTGGTGATGGTGGTAGTTGGTAGTTGAAGGACGTATCCGGATGGTTGATTCTGGTCGAAGGTCTTAGAGGTTCGACGGAGTGAGTGTGGTTGAAGTTGTGATATGGGAAAGAAGAGAAGATGAAGATGGAGGAAGAGAAGGAAGGGGAAGAAAGCGTGAAGTGAAGTTGAGAGAGGAAGAAGAGATGAAGGTGTATATAAGATCGTATATGTAAGAAAGGAAGGAGTGTGTGTAAGATAGAGGGAAGAAGGTTGGGTGAAGTGGATACATATATTCATATGTAAGACTGAATCCAACATCAGAAGAAGAGTTGAAGAAGAAGGGGTGTGTGGAAGTGAACCGGTGAGGGGAGAGAGAGAGAGAGACCGCACACCCCCCTTTCACCAAAAAGCACAGGTCGCTCCCGGTTCCCATTCAGCAAGAGTCAGGTCAGTGAAAAGACCACAACGGAGGCTAGCCAGAGAAGAAAGTCAAGTCAGGGATCCGGTAAAGATTTTAGGATCGATCCCTTGTCGGGTTAAGAAGAATGGAACTGGGTAATAGAGAGCTAGGTAGTAGTATCCGCCTACCAGATACATACAGTAGTTTGGTTTCCTTTTTTTTCTTTCTTTTTTTCTTTTTTTCTTTCTTATTAGGAACAATATAGCTTGGACCAGGGTGGGGATAAGATGGAAAACAGAAGACCGAAAGACGGGAAGATGGGGTCCAGAACCTTGGAAGGGGGGGTGTGGAGAGGAGTGGAAGCACGGTTGTCCTGATACTGAGGCACAAGCATTAGCTGAGGTCTAGTGGGAGGTTAGGTTTGAAGTCCAGTGCGGAGGAGGACGAGGAGGAGGGGGTGCATGTTCGGGATGGGGAGAGGGAGTGTTCTGTTTTTCTTTTTGGGAGAGGCGAGGATGTTTCCCGACCGTGTTGGCTCGGCTCCAAAGCATTTTCCAGAGTGCCAAACCCATAGGCTGAGGCGGACGAGTAAAACACGGACAAGGCCAATATAGCACATCTCCTAGGCAAGTCATTTAGTACCAAAGGAGTAAAGCCCAGGCAAGCAGGAAATAAAAATAAATAGTGGTAAATGAATATTTCGTATCGTAGCATGGCATTTTAGGGAACCAGAAACTGACTATGGATTCCGGGGATTCTCTAGGGGGAGGGGTGTGTCCGGATACACACCACCGAATAGGAAAAACACAAAATGACTCTGAAAGCAGAGAGCTGAGATGTTGCACTATATCCAGACTAGATTAGATGGCAGAGCACTTTATATGGGCTGATGTTGGAGGGCTAGTGAAAGTCGGAGGAGAAGGACTGGATAAGATTTGATCAAGGACGGAAGAAGAATAGAGAAACAGAGGGAACAGGAAGAACAAAATCTGCACACAAAGTCCAAGTCAGGAGTATGAGTGTTCATGCCTTACATAAGACAGTCTGGCTGGTCTCTATCTTCCCCTTTTTCTTCTTTTCATGAAGATCTCCGGGTCGAAAGTGTCTGCACACTTCCTTCCCAAGAGACCGCCTTCACCTTAAGCTTAAGTGTCTCAAGACCTTTGGTCCAAATCTCCAATATGCGGCAGATATTCCCCTTCTCACGAGATTCCTCTCTGGATATGTGTACTGTACTGTACAGTACTGTACAGTACTTTGTTGCCGGTGATAAACACTCTAAAACAGTCCAAGGCATACATGGGGTTTCTGTGGATGACTCTGCTAGACTCAGACACACAGAGTTGCAGTTGCAGTCGTGCATACTTGAAGACTGCAGCAGCTTGTGAGGACGGGGTGGGGTGAACTTCGCATTCCAGGGCGTGTGTGTGCGTGTGTGTGAGAGAGAGGGAGGGAAACAGCATCTTGTGTCACAGCGCACCAGACGTCGCCAAAAGAGAAAATCATCCCCTCCCACCCCCAGCCGAATAAAACATGGCATTGCCAACACGTCGTCGTGTCTTCCCTGCGCAAGGATGAATGAACCAGGGCGCGCTATGGCGAATCTGCTTCCCTCCCATCAATCATCCCAGGCAATAGAATAATGCAATTAATCTCGCTATGGCTCTCGGAGACCCAAAATAAAAATAAAGATAAAAAAGTGTCCACTTGAACCATTCTTCTATCCTCATCCTCCTCTCCCTCCCCTAGCGGTGATGGAAAGGACCTTGGGCTGTGTGCCATGCTGGGGGGGGGGAGGAAGCCTGACAAAGTCCAACCCATCACATTGTTACATCTTCTGTTTCTGGCATCCATGGTTCTCCTCGTCCATACCCAAAAAGTGAAAGCCGTCCGTGGCCAGGAGGGCTAACCAACAAGCCCCCCCCCCCCAGCACCGTACCGTGGGAGCAAAGAGAATTCCCCTAGCAGGGCCACATCACCGGAGATGAAGTTGGGCGATCACCACCACCAAAAAAAACCCACCATCAGAGAGGGAATTGTGAGCAGTTCTTCGTGTGTCTTCCATTCTGTCTTCTCCTTTTCTTCCCCTCCCCCCCTTTTTAGCCCCATCCTTGTCGATTATGAGCAGATCAAGGAGACAGACAGACAGAGAGCAACATCCGTCGATGTCAGGTAGATCAGGGAGAACATGGCAGAGAAAGAGTCCGGAAAATCACCCACAAAAAGGATGAAGAGGAAGGGGGGGAGACGGGAATGGCAAATCAAGATCGTGAGGTGAACGAACAGCTGTTTGGGGGAAATGGGGCTGGGACACACACACACACACGTACGTTCTCGTTTCCCTCTCTCTCTCTCCCTCCGTCCGGCCATCGCAGATCTCTTGTTCTGCTGTATCACACACACACACACATACACACACCACAAACAGATATCGTGCCTCCCTCATGCTGTCTGGACGGAACAAGCAACAACAAGTCCCGCCTGCATGATGTATTGGCTGGAGGGGTTGTTCAACATGCGTGACTTGTTCCGTCTCGCCTGGGTCTCCCAACACTCCCTAGATTCCATAATGCCCTCCTCACGGTCGTTTTAGGACAATCGTCCGGGGGTCTGTCAACGCAGAGAGGAAAAAGAGGTCCTGTGTAGCTGGGTTGTGTCTAACCGCCAGGCTCATTTGTCTTTCAGCGGCCTAGAACAACCCAAAGGGAATTCCGTGGCGAAGCCGTCCACATCTCCAGGAACACTTGATCCTGAACAGAAGGGTAAGGCAATGAATGAAGGTGAATAAATGATGGAGGGAACGGAATGAGACGAGATGGTGTGTGTGGGGAGGGAGTGGAAATGGGGGAGGGGGTGTGTTACGAAAGGGAGACAAACACGCAACGGGGGGGCGGAACTGTTCAGGAACTGCCACACAGGCTCAGCTCTCACACCCGAATCGGCTCCTCAGGAAGATGGCGAACATTGGCAGAGACACACACAAACTGCCTAGGTCTGTCTGCTCCAAGCGCCACTACGGCCGGCTTACGCAGACGGGGCATCACCATCCACCGTTTTTCTTGGCCTCTTCATTTCATGCCTCTCTCTAGGTCCCGCGGTTGCAGTGTCTTATAACATGGACACTTATGCCAACACCTGAAGAGACTCCACCAGAAAAGGGAGCATAGCATATCCGAATAATGGTCAAGTGGCCAGCCAGCCCAGCCGGGTCTCGTCCAACGCAACCACCAGAAAGAGAGAAAAAGGAGCAGGAGTCACAACTTGGCCGGTGCGCGTGGGGTTCCTCGGGCTCCATCTCACTTTCTCTCGTTCCTTTCTCCTTAGATTTGAGCCTGGGATATGATAACCGTATCTGGGAACTGTGAACGGTGGGGAGGGAGAAACGAACAGAGTGGGAGCCAAAAATACACGTAATCCTGAGGGAGCCGGGCAGAGAAATGTAACGGTCCATGCCAGATGATTTCGTCTGTGACTGTGAAATGTCCTTTTTTTGTTAAACAAGACCAGAAAAAACGACCGATCCAGCCGAACCACGAGGGATGAAATGGGGAGAAAGCGGGGCGAGCAGAAGAAACATTGAACCAGAAGAATGATCTTAGAAAAAACGAAAGAAGCACAGGGCGCGGGTCTCAGCACAGCGGGCCACACACTCACACACACTTCACATTGACAATTTCAACACCACACAAGGCAGGGTGTGTGTTTGATATATGGATGGGTATTTTCTGGTTCCAAGGCTTTTGCTATACAGTATGCATGGGGGTGAGTGTGGGTGGGTGTATGGCATGGGCAAAAGCCCAAACTGTGGCTTTTTTTTCGTGCGTGTGTGAGGCAGTTTCTCGTTTCCTACTTGTCATAAAAATGCGTGATTGCAAGGCAGGTTGTGTGAGCCGGAAATACAGTCGGAAGCTGGCACATTACACAGCACCAAAACGAAGATGCAAAATGCAAAATGCAGAAAGGCTCATGTACCGTCAATGGTACGTGTTTGTTAAGTTGTGTGTGAGTGGGGGGGAAAGCAAGAGAACCAGGCCGGAAACTTGAAAGACTCCCGAATGACGAAAAGAAGAAAAGAAAGGGGAAGAAAGCGATCGGAGAACCTGAAAACAGAGTTGGCTGAAGGCAAGACGAAGAGGCAGCACCGGAGATGACTGAGTTCGCCGTCACAAAAAAAAAAAAAAGGGAACGGGGTTTTCCCTCCGATGAAACTCTCACGACAATTTCCATTCCAAGCTGAGAATATCTCTTTTCCACGAAGGGCCGGGCCATAAGTCCGTGTGCACAAAACAGACGAGATGAGAAAACGAAGGGAAGGGCCAAGCGAGAGAACAACCACAGAAGAAGGAAGGAGACCAGAGCAAGGGAACAAAAAAGGAGCACGAAATGATAGCGACTGGGGGGAGGAAAGGAGAGGAAGGAACGATGGAGGGGAACGAAAAGAAGGTGCTTTCGGTTCGCCAAACTGGGGGATTGGCACGTGTGGGCGGGGCGTGGGAGAAGAAAAATAGAGATAAAAACGTCGATAAAAATACAATAAAAATACAATAAAGATACAATAAAAACGCCACGGAAACTTTGCACTTGCAGGAATCCCCGTTCCTTGACGACGGGATTTTTAGACTATTTCCAGTTGGGTGAGAATGTGTGTGAGCGAGTGCGTGCTGAGCGGCGGGCGGCAGGGATTAGGCCAGGAAGATTATCCCAGCAAGGGCAACAAAAGGAAAGATTGTGTCTGGGTGACAATCCTCCTTTTTTTTCCTTTTTTCTCTCTCAGGTTTAAAGGCATTTCGCTTTTATAAGTGGGGCAGCTCCGAGGGCCAGAGCGAAAGGGCAACTTGAGGAAGAACCACGGATGAGAGAATGTGTGTGTGTGTGTGTGTGTGTGTGTGCTCTTAATCGGCCAGTGGGGTGAGTGGGAGAGACGATAAAGGGTGATGATGCGGATGATGATGATGATGATGATGCTGACTGGGCAGGAGGTGGAGAATCCTTCTTTCGTCGTGCATATGGAGATGCAAAAGACAAGATACCTGGGGCGTGTGTGTGTGAGGGGGACGGGGGGAGTGCGTGAGAACACTCCCACGCAAACCCTGTGTTTGTTTGTCCTGATGGGGGCGTGATCGTCATGTCCCAAGAAGAAAAGGACCAGAAAAATGTTCCCTCGTGTTCCTGTGTTCTACGGCTCCCACCTCTCCTCCCTGCTTCTCTTCGTGTCTCCCCAGCCCGTCCGGCGCTTCCCCCCCCCAATCTATCTGTGACTCCTTGCCTTTTGGAAGCCTGCTCAGACGGCAGGCCGTGGATGGGGCCATCCTGGACTGTCTGAACTGTACAGTACTGTACTGATATGACAATCCGTGTCGTCTAAAGAATGTCAGTCTGCCGTAAAGGGCGTTTTTTCCTGTTCCTTCTTGTCCACTGTAGGTGAGACGAACCGGCCACTACCACCCACACACGGCTTGACTCTCCAGCCCGTTAAAGCCGCGCTGGTCACATCCTTGACATGCTGGATACGGTATAATATAGTGGACAGTGCTGTCTTCCTGGAGTATGCACGCCTCTCGGTTCCGTTTTCTCTCAATGCAGCGCGGCCGTTACGACGTTACGAAAACCGTGTGTGTGTGTGTGTGGCTCACAGGATTCGCGGCCTTGGAGGGGGCCGGGTGTGGGGTGGAAGTTATGTCTATTGCGTGAATGTGCACCACCATCCGTAGCGTGTTTGTGATGTTTGACCTGGCGACAACAGTCCCAAATGCAGAGATCGAATATAACGGTCCCTCCCACATTCCTGGACCAGCCAGCCAGCCAGCCCAAAACCCCGCAGAAACCAAGCCCCGGTCTGCATCGTGCATATCGTGGTGCAGGTGCAGGAAGGACCAACAGAGGCTGAGTGATGCTGAAGCTTCGGAGAAGCGATCATCCACAGCGAGGGCGTTTTTTTTTTTCTTTTTTTTTTCTTTTGCGGGCTTGCCTGTTGGGTTATGACGTATAACCGACTTACTCACTGTCTGCAGTGCGTGTGCATGGACGACACCACGTATGAGATAACTGGTCCTGTACAGTACTGTACTGTACATACAACTCATGCACACTCAGCCTAGCGGCAACCACCATTCATCGGGGATTGTTCTTGTATCGTCCCATCACACCTCTCGTTTTGTCCTTCTCGTGCGTGCAGCAGACTGGGAGCAGACAGACGACCGGCCATAAATACGTGTTCGCCCTCGTTGCATGCATGAACGTCGAATGAGGCAACAAGAATGGAAAGCCACCAATCCGTTGTCGCGAGTCTAGCGACTCTAACCGTGCAGATGCGTATTTGCAGGATTCCAGTTTCCTGCGTGTCCTGCATAACTGGCATCCCTCCAATAGGTGTAGGCATTGCCCCTAACACAGGACCTCGCCGCACATCTGCCGCTTTACCGCCCGTTCTGAACAAACCCCCTCCAAGCAACGTGCAACTCCCAGAACCGCCCGGTTTTCTGCTCTCCCTCTCTCTCTCATAGCCAGAGGGCGGGGGCCAACCTCGATCAGAACCTGGCCCTCCCAATATTAAAAAGCCGAAAAGTGAACCACCCCCTCCCCCCTCCCCTCCCCCCGTCAGGCCTCAGGTGCTATGGCGGTGGTGGCTGGATGGTGTAAGTATCCCGTTGCCACCACCAGCATCACGATACACACAAACACGCACGCACGCACTTATGCAGTATGCCGTCTCCTTCAGGACGTGTGTGCTATAGTGCACATACTATGTGAGGGGGGCCCGGTTACGGGCCCTCCGGCGCTTCTGTGAAGCCGAAAAAAAGAAAGAAAACTCCAAAAGAAAAAAAAATTGTCCCAGGCCCTCATTTTCGATTTAGAGAGTTTCGCTACGCGAGCAGAGAGAGACGTGTGTCGCTGTTACGCTGATGCTGATGCGTGGTACCGATGGGAGGAGGTCGCACCGAAAGCTCCACGGGTTCAACTTACACCGCCAGTGAGCCCCTTTTTCCCGTTCAGTTACGCCCGTGATCAAAGCCCACCGCCCGCCAATGTTGATTGATATGTGTTATGTATATGTGGACACGGGAAGCTGGCGATATAGGCTCCCTTCAATCAACACGTCGCTCTGCGCTCGCTCTCTTCCCATCCCGTGTTTTGAATCAGGTTCCTTCCCCCCCTCCTGTTGCTCGTGTTTGCTGGTGCCGTTCCGGCACTGCAACCCCATAAGAAACCCTTCCCTGGCTATAAGAAACTCAGATGTTCACTGCATGCTTGGCGGGTGGCTTTTCCCCCTCCAGGGCTCACCAGCGGCACACGGGAGTCTCTGCGAGGGAAAAACGCCCAAGTCCGTAAATCCTTCCCAACATTCGGAGGAATTTGCGGTAAATGCTCAACGGGCGCAAGCACGCATAGTTGCAGCTCGATGCATACGTGTGTGTAAGTAGTCAAGTACAGTACAGTACATATATAATACAGATCATTTCTTTCTCTGGTGTGGATCACCGGCGTCGAGGGTTCGTGTGAAGCAACAGGGTTTAACCCTTATATTGTGCCTTGTTCAGGCTTCCCGTGCTCTGTCTCCTCACAGGCCATCGGGAGCCCCGACACCTATACTGCAATGCGTTACAGCTCAGCTTCGCATGATCCATCCTGCCTCCCACCGAGCCTGAGTGGGTCAGAGTGTGTTTAGGGGGGGCCAGAAATGAGAAAACCCTCCAGCGCAGGATTCCCACAACTCAACCACCCCCGAACACATTCTCTTTCTGGTTGCAATATAAACGGGCTCTTGATTAGGATCCCCCTTCACAGATGCAGCTTTGGCCACCGTCATAACCCCGGGGGTTGTTCCCAAGATAGTGACAATGATGGGACATGTTATACCAACGGCCACTCCGGAGTCACAGGAACGAAAAAGAGAGGCCGGCACCCAGATCCGTCTTTCTTGCTATTGTGGTTTGATATACCAACCACACACCATACGACGTCGGAGCAGCACCTTATAAACTTAGCGGTATCCTTTTTTTTTCCCGCGTGCCTTGTCGTCGCCCGGCCCTGGCAAAAGAAATGTAATATGACTTATTTTGGGTTGACGTTTTCAGGTCTGCTTGGTTAATGGGCTACCGCACTCTGATAATTCCCGACGCCCGTCCGGCCAGGAACTATGTGTGTCCTTACACTTGGTACTCGTGACGAAGAACGAGTAACATGGCCGCCTGGACCGTCGAAGTGGCTGCTTTGGGGGGGGGTCTGGCGGTGATGATCCCTGAAATACCACACCCGGGATCCGAACCTACCGTCATTCTGAAATAACACTAACCAACAAAGTGCCAATACCAGGACATTGAACCGCCTGGTGTTTAAGATTAGGCACAAGTTCTCGCTCCTCGTCCTCCTTCTCCATCTCCTTCGCCTTCTGCTCCTCCTCCCCCGAATGTGATGCTCGGTGTCGTGTGAGATGTGGAAATTCTTACGGAGCAAGGAGCTACTGAACTGTCTTCTTCTTCTCTTCTAATTCCCTGCAGAATGGCAAGTCGACAGCCCAGTCAGCCATGGAAGAGAGCAAAACCCGTCCGCCTCCGTGGATCTGCGGGAAAACGAGGTCCAGTCGTCAGGTTTTCTTTCCTCTCGTCTGTCATATTTTCGCGTCCTCTTTCTTCGGCGTTTCCTCGTAGCAGGAAGGCAAAAGCTGGGTGTTCTAAAACATCCAGAACATCCATTCATGCGCCAAAGGCGGGCGGGGGGGGGCTCTTATTCCCTGGTTGCCTCGGAGTCTCTTCTGGCCGCCTGCTTCGTTTCCGGTGCCACCGGTCATGCAACAGGACAGCCTGAAGAGGGGGGGGGGCGTGATGTCCATATTTGCATGTCCGCTTTGTTTGCTCCGTGCCGCGGTCCCACCTGGTCAAAGTGCCGCGGCGCTGCCACTTGTTCCTGTTGCTGTTGTCCCGTAGACTGGGTGCCTCGACGATACAGCAGCGAGCCCAAGTAGTAGTGAGGATGTGCTGCAACCCTCCCAAATCCATCTGCGTGTCAGCTTAGGGCGTTGCTGCTGTGTAGCGCGTGTTTCGGCTCGGCATCGCCTGCAAACTTGCCCTCGTCCGCCCATTCCCTCGCAACGATATCCAACAAAAGCAATGAATCCGGGCCCTCAGCTAGCCGATCTTCTCCCCGGAAGCAGCATAGCGAGGACTCGCACAGCCAGCCAGCCAGCGTGGTGGCCGGTCTCTCTTTCTCTTCTTTTTCTTCATTCTTTTTTGTCGCTATCCGTATTGAGTGGCCTGTTCGTTCCAACGCGTGGATAGTGGGCACCCAGCCTACAACTGTACTTGCTTTTTGGATTCTCTGACTTCTCGCCATGCCGTTGTCGCCGCGCTGGTTTGTTTGCTTCCTTAGACACAATCACACACACACACACGCAGCTGCCCGAACCACTCGCTGCATATACCCGGCGGCCAGCTGATGGTCCGGGTGTTCGCCAGGTCTCACCCGCGCAATCTGTAGCCCGCTTCGCTGTTTCCACCCGTTCAGCTTATTCGCTGCTCAATAATGGGTCCTTTCCCCCCCTCCCCCCCCGATCTGGTCTTGGTTGGACGAGAGAGAGAGGTCGCTTTCTCGCTGTGGTCCCTTTTTTGTCTTTCACGTAACTGCCGCCTCCGTCGCAACCGAGGCGTGTGTGTGTGTGCTCTCCAACAACCTGCCGTGCTATGCGCGTAGGCCTACGCGACCGACCCGTCAGCCAGCCTCTTTCTTGTCCTCTTGGGTGTATGTTCCCGGGTGTGTCAGGATATGTTTCTACCCGACGGTGATATCGCCGTGTTTCGTGCACCAGTCAGTTCATGTACCGGCAACCCTAACCCTAGGCACCTATCCGACACCAGAGAGACAAGTGTGAAGTGTCCTTTGCCCCTTTATTTGCCTGGGGGACAGAACGGCACAGGTCTTTTACGCATAATATCCCCCGGCCTTTCTCTCATCCCTGGTCGCCGTGACACGGATGGATCAGATCCATGTCCAGAACGAAGCGAAGGCTTCAAATGAACCCAGCAGTGTGCAGGGTGGCATATATCTCTCACACACTGACCAATATATTGTTGGTGAAGGTGGTCTTTACCGCTACTTCGCCCGAGGAAGAAAAAGGAAGCAGGGCACTTACTATACTCCTAGGTACAAGACCCAACGACGGCCCAAGATCTCTTAGTGCGATGGGCTAAGTCAAAGTCCTTTCAAAGCCGGCTGGGATAGTCCCAGATATCCACCTGTGGCTCGCTAGAGGAGTAATAACTGTTTATTATCATTATTTAAATAGTGATATATTGTTCTTAGATCATCGGGTATTACGTGTAAGTTGCGTGGGGAGCAGCAAGGAGCAATCCAGAACGACAAAAGGAGGACGGACCTTTCCTCTTCATGTGCCTGCTGGAGCAGCCTCCTGCCTGATACAGACCCGGGCTGGGTTCGGTACGAGTGCAGCCGGGCCGGTGGCCAGCGCCATGATATCATGATAATCACAGAGTAACGTGGTTGTGAGCGCTCTGGTTAAAGGGCGGCGTTGAACTTGGCCAGGGACGGACAAACCTTGGACCCGGAAGGCCGATATCCCAGGCCACACGCCGCACTATACCTGAACGCTTCATGTGAACGGTTTAAGCCACTTCCATCACCAGCCGAGCCGGCAATTCTTGCTCAGCACATATTGGGCCAAGCAGTATTAGGCCAGCCCGATACCACGCTACATGCAAAATACAGTTCACAGACGCTCCAGCGAGAGAAAGGGGAGGGGGGGCGACAGACACGCACAATCCACAATAACCAAACGCCATGTGATTGATACTGCTCCACGATTTTAAACCTTCTCACTCCGAACAGGGCGGGCCCCCTCGTCTCGTTCATAAAGGAAAAAAAGAATAAAAATCGGCAGCAAGATAATGCACATCAGTGCTATTTCTGGCTTAGGATCCGAAAGGTCACAGCAAAAGAAACGGGGGCTGCGAGAGTTTAATGTCGTAGAAGAAACACCACTAGGGCGAAACGGTGGTTGATTGCATGGGATAAGCCCATTATTATTTTCCATGATTATTATCATTATTATTATCATTACTATTATTGTTATTATTATTATTATTATTTTTATTTGCGGGTTAATGTTAAGGAGAGAAAAAAAGGAAAAGTCATGTCCTACCCACCCCATCCGTGTATTACACCAGATCCAATAGTATGACCTGCAGTCAGTTCCCCCCTCTCCCATCAAATCACCGCACAAGGGAGACTGAGAAGACAGGGACCAGCCCAAAAGCCTGTGGGATCAGACGGACGGATTCGCACACACGCACATGCACCATCCTTGCCAATAGCAGCGCGCCGTTAGAGGTGTGACAGGTCAGACAGACCGCCTTTGAGGCCCTTCNGGGGGGGGGGGGGGGCTGTGACTTGTATGGTGCGGTCTGCTGGAGTTGCGGATGGGAGACTCTACGGAGCGAGTCACTTCCTGAAAGCAACTGACTGGTACGGCATGGAGCGAAAAACGCAATCAGATGCCATCAGATCAGCTGTGGGCACCAGCCAGTCTCCAAAATAATGCCTGTTGCCGATGTTGGCGCCGGATCCCGTCGACCAGCAAGCACCGTGTGGAGGATTTGTTTGAGCCAACAGTCAGAAGGGAGTACTGTACAAAGTCATCCGACGACGGAAAAGGGGGGGGGAGACGAGGAAGGGAGCGGCGATATGATTTCCCTGATTTCGGTTGACGAAGTTCCGGAAGGATAGGCGAAACTGAAGAAAGAAAACAAACACAAACGACCGACGCCGGCGACGTGAAGTGAGTTCGTGTGGTGGTATCGTGCAATCCCACCACACAACCACCGGCCCAAACGAGGTCAAAGTGTTATGATACCAACGACAGACAGAACAGTACCGTATAGTACAGCACAGTACAGCACTGTATTGTACAGTGCTCGCTGCCTGCACCGGAACAATGTTTGTGCTGGGAAGAAAGAACAACGCAGCCCAGACTGTACCGCTGTATCGCGCACCATCCGTGTCTCTCATTGGCTCGCTACACTTAATTTCTTTTTTCTTTTTTCTTTTTTTTTCTGGAACCACCCACCCAGAGAAAAAAAGTAAATAAATGTTTCGTGTGGCAGGTTTTCATTTTTCGTTTGAACGTTTCCCAAAGCACACGGCCAGATCTATGCATACACTGCTTCTTGCGACATTGCATGGGAAGCGACGACCGGCCGACCTGGGGGGGAAGGAAGGCTCTCACACACAGCCCAAAAAACCTTGGCCAGCCTGTTTCCGGCTTAGTTTGTGGGTGTGTGTGTGTGTGTTGTGTTCCAGGAAAGCGCGAGCCGTGGTCAAAAACCCGCATGAATAAGCATGGGCCACCCCCCTCTTTCCCTTTCCTCTTCAACGCACGCACGCACGCACGCACGCCTTTCAAAAAAGCAAAAAAAAGCAAAAAAGGAAAAAAAAAAAAGGGAACGCACGGGCCAAACCACCAAGGACTGTCGAGGGACGGAGGGCAAGCCAGAAATAATGGATATTGTTTGATTCTTCCCTTTTTTTTTTTTTTTT
>LNGL01000004.1:474845-491632 GCA_001510565.1 Knoxdaviesia proteae
TTTTTTTTTTTTTTTGTTCTGGTAAATCACAAGAGGAACCCACGGGGAAGGAAGGGGCAAAGCATCCCAAACCCCACCGGACATGGGGTCTAATGGGCGCCGTACCTACCCAATTCCATGGCTTAAACCCTGCCCGATTAGGGTTAGTGCAGTTCCCAAGCTGCACGTCCTCTTTTGCCCTTTGCGCTTTTCCTTTGAGCTGTTCGTCTCAGCCGTGTGGCCGGCGCCCCGAACTCGTTTTGCTTCGTTCCCAAGTCCACGTTTGGCATAGCCTGTTCTGATGCACATCCCGTCACAAACGATCGGATGGTGGGATGACTGCTGTGATGTGTTCGTGTGTGTGTGTGTGTGCGTGTTTCTCCCGCCCGCTTCCATCACAGGGCTGCAACGTCTGGCCGCCCAAGGGTGCATGACTGCCTGGAAGACAAAGCGAAGATGCCTCACCTGACTGTTTTCCCCAGCCGTGTGTCCGGCCTTCGTTCTGCCTTCTCTCATCCGGCACTGACATCGGGAGATGATTGTTCTCGAGACCAGACACACACGCACAGAAGCGTCGCTTGACACCAGAGGACGTCCATCGACGCGGAACACGCAGCCGGACACAAGAGCCCCTTTTGCAAAGTGCCGACTTTACGAGCAGCTCGAAAAGTTCCCGAGAGCAGATATTATTACCACATATCATATTCCACTGGCCGGGGGTGTCCCCCTTTTTTTTCTTTTTTTTTCTTTCATTTTTTATTTATTTTTTAACTTATTCATCTACTCATTTTCTTATTTAAATCGCCGAGGAAAAAAAGACACAACCGAGAGCGAGAGCAGGTTTACGTGGCTCTGTCCTGGTCGTGACTTGTGCCCCGTCCTTTTTAGGTATAGGTACGAGTTAGAGAACCGGACAGACGCCATAAAAAACGGCCCAGAAAAGGGTCTGGCCCGGTCTTCTCTGCATGGGAATCAACAAGGTGGGAAAAGAAAACTGGAGATGTTGCTGGACCCGGTGACAACGAGCAGACGTGGATCCCGACAGACAGGCAAGAACCTGTGCTTGGGGACGCCGTCGTTGCGGCTCTGAAAGCCGGTTCAAGCTAAATTGAACACAGACACATTCTTCGTTCTCTGGTTTTCCTCACACACACACACACACACACGCGCCTGACCAGGTTGGTGTTTGCTCTGCCCCCCCTCCTCTCCATCATCCACCGTCCTTCCACAACTCGCCGCAAGACGAGGCCCAGAAGCGAGGTCCTCCGCCGTCAGCGTGACGAGATGGGTATTTCAGCGTGCACTGCCTCTGTTGGCGATCGTCTGGCCGCAGACCAACGGCCGCTGGAAGCCTGTGGGGCATAGCAAACACACCCTCTTATAATCCTGTACAGTACACTCCACCAAGAGGGCAGAGACCACTTTCTTTGGGTTGGTGGCTGTTTGTCTCACCACACGGCATCCCGAGACGCTTTCAGACTAGTATCGCGAGTTTCTGGTGTGCGTATCTTCTTTAGCTGCTGATCGTCTGGGCCGTGTGCTGAAAAACAGGCCCCCCCCCTCTCCAGCCAGCACAGTCCAGCCGGCACTCGCCTCAGATATCTGCCCCGGCCTGCGTCCTTTTTGCCTTGGTTTTTGCTATTGAAACTGAGCAGCTTCCGACCGCGCTTGCACACCCCATGAGACATGGCCCAACACACTTCCCGCGTAGCGCGGTTCCAGCTCTGGGAAACAGGCGGAGAGGAGGGCGAACTTGCACCAACTTGGCTAACTGAACACTAAAAAGTCAAGGCCCGGGCTTCCAAAAAAGAAAAAAAAAAAGAAAAAAAATGAAGAATCTCAAAACCAATATTGAAGCGGATTAAGAAAAAGGGATCCAAAAAATCGAACTGTCCTACCAGGCCTTCCGTGGCCGGTGAAGAAGAAACCCAAGCGTGAAGGGGCCCCGGGATCCAGGGATACACCAACGCGCACCAGTCCTCGGTCCTGCCCCGGATCTAATATCGCCAAAGACACCACTCCAACGGCGGGCCACCAAGGGTTTATTTGATGATTTTTTGTGTCTTTTTGCCTAAGAGAAAAACCACGGGTCTGGGCGCCACGTCCAGCACAGCCGGAGGAAGTCGCCCTGTGTGGTCGTCCGGAACCCCGACGGCTAAGAAAAAAAAAAAAAAAGGACCGACACGGCCGGACCGGAGCTGACATGTGCTTGCGAGGATGCCGGACCGAAGGAAGGCATCCACAGGCCCCGTGCCGCAAATCGCGTCGGCGAGAGACGCGGCAGCGACTGCGGACGACTGTACCGGACTGACTTCTCACCTGCAAGCGAACGGTGGATGGAAGTGGAAGAAAATCTCTGTCTGACCGCAAAAAACCCTGTGATCCACAACTGACGTTGAGAGACGATCCAGCTCTCCTGATTCTCCAAGACGAGAAAAAAAGCCTGGGTCCCCCCCTTGTCCAGGCCTTCTCTTCTCTCGTCACCAAATCTCGCTTTGCCATCATGGTCGTGTCTGTCCGCCAGCTCGCTCGCTTGCCAGTTCCATTTTCCGTTTTCGTCTTGGAACTAACAAATAAAATCGGGGTTTGAGCCCAGCACCTACTAGTAGTACTGTACTACACGTAAAGCCTGTGCAGCAGCGCCAGACAGGCACAGTAATTAAAACACGGTGACTTCACTTTCCTTTCACTCGACAGACAAGGCAACGGAGGATCGCCAGAAGCCACCGACCGACCCAAGCCCGGGGCCAGGGCCCAGGGCCAGGAGGGCCAGGGACGATATCCGGTCACCCCGGACGGACCGCCGCTCGTTCGTTTGAAAACAAAAGACAAGTAAGAATAAAATATTCTAAAGGGAAAAAAAGAGGGACCAAGGGAACAAAAGGTGCACGGCATGTTTCCCAGTTCGGCAGTCAACCAGAGCGAGAAACAGGTGTCATCTGGGCTATCAGGGCATTTATTTCAAAATTCATGGGGAGGGTTTGGTCATGTGTCTGTTCTCAGCCACCGTTTTTCAAAGCTCACGATGTGACGATATCTGATGGCAAAACACGGAGAGGAGGGGAGACGTCCGATTGCCCGAACGGGGGCACCAGCTGGTGCTTGGAGGAATAGCGAACTGCTCGAGCATCCTGCTCTGTGTCTCTGTCCCCATGGCCCAAATGGACGTGTGATTCCCGGCCCTCCCAGACAGTCACATCTCGATGATACGATGCACACTTCCCTGACCGCCCCCCCCCCAGCTCGTCTTCTCTCGCCTGGATCCGGCCTGTCGAAAGGGGGAAGGGGGGCCCGGGCCGCTATACGAAGGATATGCATGCTATAGCCCTGGCCAAAGAGGAAAAAAAGGCCTCTGATCGGCATATCATCCCCTGCGGTGTTCAGCCCTTCGTCTCGCTCTTGCACCGTTCCAGTCTCTCCACTGCCTGTGTCCGAGAGCAGAAAGAGAGGCGACGTTCCCCTTTCGCCGTCTCACAACAGCTGGCCACCGCCAATCGTGAGACTATTGTTCCCTACCGCGCGTCGGGCAGCATTGCACTGCACTGATGCCCCATAACCCACGCACACTTGGGCCACCCTGGCCGGAAGTGCGACGCTATCACACCCGGACGGCCTCCGTTGGGCTTGGATCAAATGCCCACCCATGCCTGGCAAGCAGCCTGCAGGAACTCTGGGAGTCAGGACACCCGGGATCTGTATTCTATTCTCTGTCCCTCGTATTTTCAACGAGGGTGGGCTTGTTAGGGTTCAAGTTGGTGAACGCAGGGTTGGCGGGGCTTCCTTGCTGAGGTGGCTCGCCTACCATCAGCGCTGGGAGTCGGGGAACGGCGGCCAAGGCAGGAAAAACAAGCCAAAACAGCCTGCCTGGGGGAAACGCCGCCGGGCCTTTCGGGGGCTTGCTTTGGCCTGCCCTTTTTTATTTTATTTTATATTTTATATTTTATCTTATTTTATTTTATTTTATTTTATTCTATATTTATTTTATGTTTTTTCTATGCTTTAGGAACAACTGCTACATCTAACCAAATCCACCCACGATCTTCCTTCCTATCGGGCCCCCTCGTGTGAAATGTAACATTGGACTTACTTGCTTTCTCTTTGCCCACATCCATCAGCACTGCATCATTTTTCATGTGGCCAGGATGCTCGGTCCCCCCCCNCCCCCCCCCCCCCCAAGAAACCAAAATCCCCACCCACACGCTGCATGGAGGGAACGCTCATCACCGCCGCTTTCGGGAGCGCGTTATATGCCAGACCAGCTCTGAACCATGGGAACCTTCACTGTCTCTCCCCTTCCTTTGCCCCAAATCTCACTCGCCAGGGTGGCGGTTACGTCCATCCCTCCATATAAATAGATTAAAAGCCATGCTATGCTTGCTGCTTGCTGTGCACGAGCGGAGCTGCGCGCCCAACCACCCCCTTGTACGGCGGATTAAGCACTCCTGGATAACTTCACAGGCCAACCACTGGCCGGACATCTGTCTTTGGCCCCCTTTCATATCCCTGACTCAGGAGATACCCTCACCCCAGATCCTGCTGTTGTTTTGAAGGACTCTGTCTCCCCATGATCGTCCTGTTCCTGCTAAAGACGTGGAGGAAGACTTCTCCCTCTCGCCCTAAAAAAAAAGGACCACCAATACAAGTGAACGCAGAAGACTTGTCTTTCATACGCCGATCACCGCCGCTCTAACAGAACGGTACATGATCCATCCATTCATGAGCAACCATCACTCGGACGGCACGAAGGAACGTAGCCGACCTCAGCCAGCTACTCCTGGAGGAGGCAAGCGCCCGCCCGACCTGGGCTGAACATGCTTTGCTGCTGCTCCCACGACGATCCTTCGGCTGGAAAGCAAGCATCCGGCTTCCCTACCCACGGCAAACCAGATGGCGAGCTGTACCGGGAGGCTCTGTGCCGTGCGTTCTCTGCTTCCTTCCCCCCCCCCCTTTGCCTTGGGTCGGCTTGCCTCTTTCACTCACCCCTGCCGCCGTCGGGTTCAGCCCGACTTGCAGAATCCCAGATGGAAGAGGCAAGCAAAAAAAGGCCAACAGCACCGCTGGCCCGGGGGGGGGGGCCCTGATATCCAGGGTATACGCGAGAATGTGTGTGCTTGTTCTGACTGGGGAGCGGGGGGTCGTCGTCAGGCCAGGGGACACACGGCGGCGTGTACCTCAGACTCTGCTGCACTTTCGGTTCGACGACGACGGGTACCGTCAGGCTTGCTTTTGGGTCCTGGCCTGTGACAGCGCCGCTGTCTTCCACCAACCACTGTTGGTCTGACCAGAAAGTCCGGTCCTGTCCTCGCCCGGTCCGGTAAGATTCCAAAGAGACCACCACCACCACCACCACACGGACAACCATCCACAATCCCAGCGTCGCGAGCAGGGCAAATCTTCAACCACCACCCCCTCCCTTCTTGACCTTCTTTCACATTCACATTCACATTCACACCCCCAAAGACGAACAAAAGAAGAAAAAAAGGAGGGCCTGTAGTGTTCGATCGACCATTCCCCCCTCCCCTCAGCCATCTCGTACTGATCTAGCTAATATCGTCAGGCGCTAAAAAGTGTCCGTGTTCAAACTTCATCGACTGTATTATAACCTCCCCAATACCTCCGGTACGACTGACTGCTGGCTCTGACCACTCACGAGAAACCGAGGGCCCCGGACGGCTGAGCTTCGTTAACCAGGTCTTTTGTCCTCTCCACACATTACAAACAAGCGTCGGTCGGTGTTCTTAAAATGGAGAAGGGAGGAGGGTCTGTTTGGTGGCGTTGTTGCTCGTGTCAGCTCCTCTCACCACGCTAGACGTTTTGCTTCCTTTTTGACGCCGTCTTGTCTCATAAAAAAGGCCCTTGGCCAATCCCAAAATCTAGACCCCAAGGGGAAAGAGAGAGCGAATCCTTGATGCTCCGCCAAGTCCAAGGAGCTAATAGTACAGTAGTGTAGCGGCGGGACCTCCTCTGATCATTCGAGAAGACACAGAGTGCTTGGAAAATAAGCAACTCTAAAATTGGGCGGTGGAGGGATGGATGGCTGGCTTGTCTCGCTCTCCCTGGATCTGCAAACCGACTTGGACGACTCCCGTCTCCTTGCTTCATTTTTTTGTGCTGCTGCCGTCGCTGCTTAGTCGAGCCGCAAATGCTACAACAGGATGCAGCTTCCGAATGTGGTTGGACTGGTCGTCTAAGACGGTTCTCCCTCCTCACTATTGCCCGTCCATGCATCTCTGCTACAGTAATATCACCGGCCGTAGCATTGCAGATTGCAGGAGAGAGGCATTAGCTCCTAGCGAGGGCAGCAGCAGCAAAACTGGAGGGAGCCCAAGGAGAGACAAAAAAACTGGATCGGCTTCGCTGGCTGATGCTTGAGGGCCACCCACCTGGTACATGCATGGAATACCATCTGCGTACAGTACTGTAGTGTGTGAACTGTGTGATCATAACATAAGAACTGATCTCGGTTATATTTGGCCATGGCACATTGATGGGGATGGGGCCGTGTGGAGGTGGGAGGAGGGGAGGGTCTGTCTGGGTAGGGCAGTGGAGGAGGGAGGGACAGGGGGCGTTCTGGAACTGTGAAAGGTGCTGTACCCGCCACCCTAAACAGTAAGGTATTATTAGGTATCAGAGAAAGTCATTTCCTTTAAGCGTGTGTGGACAGGGACTCAAAAGATTGGGTTGATCACGCAGGTAAAACGAACGGGATTCAACCTATCGGAGACGAGGTGGGAGAACGGAGAAAACGACACAGAGAGGAACGGTTGGATCAGGTCTAGACTGGTATGTGTTTTGTGTGGGAGAAGAGTTGCGTGTGTCCAGGATGACGCAATGGTATTTTGGGATATATAAGAACAGCCAAATAATATTCGAAAAAAAGGGAAAGTTCGGGACCCAGACCCCTCCCCTCAAACCTCAACGTTCACGCACCCCCTTGTGTACAGTATACGGAGGAGGGATTTGCGATTTGTGGATTGCAGAAGGATCAGCGAAAGCCAAGGGCAAAGCAAAGAAACAACAGAACAGAGCCGGTAGGGGGCAGAGGATGAGAACACATCCTGAGTGAGCCGCCGATAGAACCTTGCAGGTCAAGGTCCAGGTTTTTGGTGACCACACTATGATCCAAGACAAACCATTGATCGAGAGTCTACTGTACTGTAGACAACGAACACTTATTCACATCGGGCTTTTTGGGTTGGCCCCTGGTTCGCTGACTTGCGGACGACGTTCTCACGCGCGTTCGGTAATAAGCCAGAATAAGCCAGAGAAAGAAGAGAGACATTTTGCATCCTGGAGGGGGTGTGTGTGCAGCAGAACCAAAGAGGCAAGACACGAACAAACAGAGCCGAACTTGGGCTGGCTGGTGTTGTTGGTCTCCTAGGAGGCGTCGGTTCCTAGGTAGAGGCAAAAGAAAAGTGGACGGTAAGCTAAAGGAAGTGGTAGGAGCAGTAATACGCCCAAAAGGAGGCACACTGTAACCAGACAATGCACCGCGCCCGAGACTTTGCTCGTAAAGTTGGGGACCCTCATAAGCGGTTAGTATAGGCGGACTTCGCCGCGGGCGACACCTAAAGCTGTTGCTTCTGGAGGGGCTGAAAGCACGGCCTGGAACAACCACGGTCGACAAAGGATCCAGGGTGGGTGAGATGCAGGAATGGCGGATGGATCGTATGGTTTTGGCCGGTTTAATACATAACGGCAACACCAAGCGTTTTATGGGGACGCGACCCAATCGACAAACAGATGCATTCGCTTAAAGGTCCCAGCGTCTGTCGATGTCCTGAAAAGCAAACACACAGCAAAAGGCCAGAAAATAGTGGAAGAGCCCACCCCGGTTGGATGCTTCGCGGCCCACACCTTTGCAGCCAGTCTCTCGCCTGGCCTCATCTCGTCCAACTCTTTCTCTTCGGTTTCCTCGCCTCCTTAGTTGTCCACCTACTTCCTCCACTCGCTCTCTTTGGATGCAACTCTAGACACCCCGACATGTGGATGTGTGGAGAGCTACAGTGGAGAAACAAGGTGGAGAAGGTGACTGGAGTGGAGCAAAAAGAAGAGAAAGAAAAAAAAACCAGTGTAATGCATGCATAACAATTAACACGCACCCAATATAGGAGGAGTGTTACATGCATATGCACATGTCGTTAGTTGCCTACAATGGAGCGGCCCAGGTTCTCTCTCTCACAACTTGTGGATTTCTTCAAAGACAATTCGTTCGTTCCGGCCGCGACTCGGGAGGGGAGGAGGTTCTTCCGGCTGAAGTTGCAGTGGCTGTGCTGGTAAGTGTGTGCGCGAGAGTGTATGTACCGCGTACAGTATGCCCAACAAACGAGCGAATTTGTGCGGGCGGGCGGCCAGTGCAGGCCATGTTACTCGCTGATAATGCAAGTGTGCGTGGTGATCTGCTGGCGCGGTTCTGACTTGACAGCAATGCCGTCGCTCCGTCCGCGACGGATGAGGGGCTGGCGTGTCCACGTACAGTACAGTACAGTAGTGTCCTGACCGTAAGTGTCACTGAGTATATCACGTAGCAGCAGAACAATTGACGAAAGCGTACTTGGTTCTTTTTCTTAGTATATTCTAGACTAAGTTTTCTCCTGCTCTTATTCCGGAATAGGAAAAGTAATATATATAGAATATTATGTAATTATGTATGGGTTAATGACTTATCATTTAGTTAATTTATTATTATAGGGTTAGGGCTTTCTAACTTATATCGGTTACCCCTATCTTACACTCCCCGTTAATCGATATAAGTTAGATAGCCTTATATAGGGGGTCTATGTTTACGTAAATAGTTATTAATACCTTCGTTAGGCGCGAGAAGATAATTAGCGTTACTAGTTTAGTAAATATATTAGTAAGTTATTTAGTAATAGGAACGTAAGCTAAAGTAATAAGGCCTTTAGTAATTACTTATCGTAAGAAGTAAAAATAAATCCTAATATATCGTAACTAGCGTTAGATTTTATCTAAGGATATAAGTATAATAGCGCTCTTATTATTATAGAATAGTATAATCTTAGTATTATATTCGATTTCGGTAAGGAACTAGTATATCTATATAGCGTATACGGTAGCGTTAGAGGCGGTAATATATTCCGCTTCTACTAATAACTTAGCTACTACTTTCTAGCAACGAGATACCTAAGCTACGGGTCCGCCGTTAAAGAAGAAGACGTAGCCAGTTAATAATCGACTCGTTTTTAAATAATCTACCTAAGTAGAGTTATAGTATATATATATCAGTAGGTTAGGTAATATACTAGCATTCGGTCGTTAGGTAGGGGTATTATAGTAAATTCTAAGAGACTTATTATCGGATAGATATCGTAGTAGGCGTTTTAAACGATACTAGTCGTAAAGTATTAGTATTAAAAGTTACGAGGATAAGTCGGAAATCGCGAAAGAAATATCTAGACGGGTTATAATACCTAAGTAATTAAGTCTTCTAACGATATACCTATAGAGTAGCGCTCTATACTTATCTAGCGGGGGTTTAAGGTATATAGGTATCTCGAGGGGTCGTAGTTTAGAAAGAGAGGTATATAGTCTATAATTAGAGAGGTTAACTTTATCTAAGATATCTTAGAGGTATAACTCTTAAGAGAGCTTTATATACTCCCTATAAATATCGAGGCGTATTCCGAGAAGCTAATACGGTAGTCCTTAGAGGTCGACGTCTAGACTAGATAGTAAATCGGATTCGAACTTATCTAGGATTAATCTATTAGGGGCGGTATATAGGAAGTCGTCTATATAAATATAGATAATTATTCTTATTTTAGGATAGTAGTAGACCGCGGGGTTAGATACTAATCGTCTAAAACCGAGGTTAGAAAGGATATCGTATAATCGTTATTACTATTATCGAGCGCCTTATTTAAGGCTATATAATACCTTATTAAGTTTAATAATATAGCCTTCGGGTACTAAGATATATCGTTATTAAAGGTATACTCGGAATATAGAAGGAATAGAAAGATAGATATCCTCGTTAATTAGACCGTATAGGTATACTATAATAATATCTAATTAACGGGATTCCTATCTAAGGTATAATAAGAGGGTAATAACTATTCTCTAGCTATCGGTCCTACTAGTATAGGCTACTATATTAAAGTAGTCGATACCGTATATTTATTTATCGCCCCTAGCTACTAGTCTAGCTTTTAACTTAACTTAAATTCGGAATTAGTTACGTTTTATTTTATAGACCTATTTTAATAGTAGTAGTTTTATATTAGGAGGGGGGGGAACGAACTTAAAGACGTCGCGGGCGAAGAAGTTATCGAATTCTATAAATATTACCTCTATCTAACCCTTTTTATTAAATTTTAGCGCTTATTTAACGGAAACGGGGTCTTAGGTATAGTTTAGTATAACTATTTCCTCGGGTTTATCGTACTCGGGGGAGATAGATATAGGTTATTATTATTTAATAAGTAAGGAATTAGTATTCGTAGGAACGTACTTATAAATCTTAACGCTATTAGACTTAATAACTTTATTAAGTAATAGAATCTATACGGAATATAGATAATAGCTAACGTAGCTAAATAGAACTCTAGGTAGCGCTAGTATATCTAGTTTAGAACGATAGAGAGATCGGCGTTTAGCGTCTATAAGAGTAATAATATAATAGGCTCTAATAATACGAAAGTACTTAATTACTAGGGGAGGTAAGTATATCGTAAAATATTAGTACTATATAAGAGCTAGAGGGGTCGTAATAGGGGAGTTTATAGGTAATATATAGTTTATTATATCGAGGATAGGAGTAAAAATAAGATCCTATATTAGTCTAGAGAGGAGGTCGGATTTAGCTATAACTAGGCGAACGCGTTATATAACCTCTTTAATATATCGTTTAATAAAACTATTAAATACTAGTCTATTTACTAGACTAGTAATAAGCTTAATCCCTTTTATAAAGTAAAATTTACGTAACTTATTAATTTCGATATTAGTACCGTTATCGGATACTAGACGTTTAGGTATAACGCTTATCTAGTTAATTAAGAACGTAATCTAATTAATAATATCTTAGCTAGCTATTTTCTTAGATACTTAGATAGGTATTCCCTATCTTATCTTTAAGTATTCGTCTACTAAAAACTAGAAGTATTAACGGTTAGAATCCGATTTATAAATTATATTACCGATATTAACGTAAAGTATATATATAGGTCCGGGGGGGGGGAATACGAGTCTTAATAGGGTTCTTTTTAACCGCTTTAGATAAATCGTATAAGCGGTAGTAAATCGAATTAGGGATTTTTAGTAAATAGATTTAGGTTTTAGGAAAGTAAAATAGAATTACGTGGAGTAAGCGAGGGGAATAATATAATAAACGATTATATATAGTATTTATATTAATTTAAGAGATAGGTATCGATAAACTTTTAGGTAAGGGGATATTTTAATTAGGACTTTTAATATAATATTAAGGAATAAAACGTATAGTATAAATACTAAGGGCTAAGCGAGTTATAGATATATTATAAGAGAGTAAGACGATAGGAATATAAGCTTAAATTAAGAAGAAGTCGTCGTCGAGTATTAAGATATATTAGTTATTCTATTAGAGTTAATTACTATATAAGCTATTTTTACCCTTAAATCCCCGATCTATAGCGAGCTTCCGAAGTCTCTTCACTCCTAAAATATTATAAGGGGAATTTTCTAATAGTTAAACGTTATATAGTCGTATTATAAAGGATAAGCTAGTAATAAGTTATATATCTCCTCTCTTAGTAGATTCGACGATTCCTCCGGTATATTTTAGGATCTTTTTCTCCTCGATAACGGTTCCAGGGATAAAGAACGATTTAGATATTACTAAGTATATAGATACGCCTAAATCGGCGAGCTAGCGGTTATTTATATAGCTAGGAAAGTTAGCGTTAGAAAGAGCGATAGGGATTTCTAATAGTTACGTACTATTATCGGTAATATCGTCGGGTTTAGTCTTAATATATTAGGTATTACTAGTATCGGTAACTATTAAGATCTTTAGCTTATTTACGCTTAGAGTAGTATTTCCTTACTTCCGAGGGGCGTAGTATAATAAACGATTATATATAGTATTTATATTAATTTAAGAGATAGGTATCGATAAACTTTTAGGTAAGGGGATATTTTAATTAGGACTTTTAATATAATATTAAGGAATAAAACGTATAGTATAAATACTAAGGGCTAAGCGAGTTATAGATATATTATAAGAGAGTAAGACGATAGGAATATAAGCTTAAATTAAGAAGAAGTCGTCGTCGAGTATTAAGATATATTAGTTATTCTATTAGAGTTAATTACTATATAAGCTATTTTTACCCTTAAATCCCCGATCTATAGCGAGCTTCCGAAGTCTCTTCACTCCTAAAATATTATAAGGGGAATTTTCTAATAGTTAAACGTTATATAGTCGTATTATAAAGGATAAGCTAGTAATAAGTTATATATCTCCTCTCTTAGTAGATTCGACGATTCCTCCGGTATATTTTAGGATCTTTTTCTCCTCGATAACGGTTCCAGGGATAAAGAACGATTTAGATATTACTAAGTATATAGATACGCCTAAATCGGCGAGCTAGCGGTTATTTATATAGCTAGGAAAGTTAGCGTTAGAAAGAGCGATAGGGATTTCTAATAGTTACGTACTATTATCGGTAATATCGTCGGGTTTAGTCTTAATATATTAGGTATTACTAGTATCGGTAACTATTAAGATCTTTAGCTTATTTACGCTTAGAGTAGTATTTCCTTACTTCCGAGGGGCGTAGTATTCGGTAGCTAGATATCCGGGTTTACTATAGTTATAGTATAAGCGGGGGGGTCTTTTTTAGAAATTAGTAGTAGTCGAATTACTAGGGTTAGTAGTAGTATTAATAGTAGGACTAGTTACTAGTATCGTTATAGTATTAGGGCTAAATATCCGTCTACTAGTATTAGGGTTAGGAATTAAGGGTATCCGGTATTAGTAAGCTATAGATTCCTAGCGTAAAAATATAGTTATAGCTTTTATTCTACTTATAGGGAAAACTTAGTTTATTTATAGAAGAAGTTAGGGGTAAAATCTAGTAATAGGATCGCTAACTATAAAAAGTATTATTTCTTTAAGTAAAACGATACTAGAGATTAAAATTTTAAGAGATAGTACTTTAAAATAGGTAATAAATTTAACTAATATCTCTCCTTTCTAGAATCTTATACTACGGATTTATAATATAAACTTAGTATAAATAATAGTTATATCTCTAAAGAGAGTATTACGAAGGTTAGTATAGGCTATATATAGAGAGTTAGAGGAAAGGACTACCTTCTAGGGAAGGTCCGTATAGGTATCTCTTATCTTATCTTAAACGAATACTTATATACTAAATAGTAGTAGATTAAGCTCCTCGAAAGTAGCGATATCTAGTTAACGTAAAGTAAGAGCGAGGGATATAGACTAAGATATCTATTACTTAGACGAGGAGAGACGTATATCGTCTCTAATTCCGAATTACTAATATTTAACGTCGGAGAGGGAAAGACTTTAAATCTTCGATAGGCGTATATCGGCGCCTAGGGGTATAGTAGGTAGAGGTAGAGATAGTATATCGACGTCGTTATCTATAACCGAAGCAGGGGGGTAATCGTATAAGATAGTCTCGGGAGTTATTAGTAGGTTTTCGAGTAAGAGAGGAGTTATAGTAGAGAAAGGTATAAGGTAATTAGGTTAAAAAGTAATATCTTCGTTAGTAGGGTTAAGATAATTAAGGGTAGGGGACGAGGGTTAATTTTTAATTAGGGCGGGGGGGGTAATACCTTTATTACTAGAGGCCGTTATTAGACGGGCGTATAATAGTAGGTCTAATATTATATAGAAGGGGGGGGTGCTTTTCATAAAGAATTATATAGTAACGAGCAGAGGGCTTATAACCTATTACTAAGTATATTACGTAGTAGTAGAATAATTAACGAAAGCGTACTTAGTTCTTTTTCTTAGTATATTCTAAACTAAGTTTTCTCCTACTCTTATTCCGGAATAGGAAAGGTAATATATATAGAATGTTATATAATTATGTGTGGGTTAATGACTCATTATTTGGTTGATTTGTCATCATAGGGTTAGGGCTTTCTGACTTGCATCGGTTGCCCCTGTCTCACAGTAAGTGTATAGACCAGGGATCTATAATAAGTCCGGTAGTTTAATATCGGGCTTATGCAGCGACCGCAAGTCGAGTGGGCCGGAGGGAGAGGCGGTGATGGATGATATGATATGACCAAAATAATATATACAAAGCGATATTAACTAGTTTTAGATCAGTAAAAAACAGCGTATCTCCGAATGGTGTGGTGATGGTGAGGATGCAGTCGTGTGAGCATGAGCACTTAAAGCGGCAATAAGGAAATAACTGGATAAAAATTGAATAAACAGAGAATCGGGCATATCAAGTTCAGGTGTCTAAGGTGCGAGACGAAGAATGACGATCGTCCCACACAACCTTGACTTGTTTGGAACCGTTCTCTGACTCTGTGCGCCCTGAAACAACATAGACTGACACCCAGAGGCCGGACAAAGTGGCACAGCAAGCCAGTCGAAATGTATGGACATGCCGGGCCGACGGGGGGATGGGGAGGGGGGATTTGCGCTGCTGATAGGATACTTTAGTGAACGAGCACCACCGCCATTGATGGTTTCAACTTTCAATCATATTGAAAGAAACTGAATGCGTGGCTGCGGAGTCGGTCGGCGGCGCAGAAAGGGCGGAACGGAGCCAGAAGCAGATGAAGCCGCCGAGATGGAGAGAAATGAGGGTGAAGACTGAAGAAGAAAAGAGGGGGAGAATTCCAGAGAGGAGAAAAGTCGGAAAAAAAAAACCGGCGGCAGAGGAGCCGAATTAGGTAAGTCGGAAAACAGAAAACAGCACCTGCTTTGGGAGGGGAAGGCGGGAGGGAATTCGTGATTGAAGGCGGGTGGCAGCTTCCTCAACCGTCTACTGTAGTATGCAGTGGACTGGATTGCAACGGCAGGAGCAGCCGAGCTGGCCAAGTGAACGTAGCGCTGTGCTTCCTTCCCTCCTTCCCTTGGGAGCTACTACTGGATTGGAACGAGGAAGGCGGCCCGAAGGGAAGGAACGGCCGGCTGCCTCGGTGGATTCACAGAAGGACCCGGTTCATAAGTCTCAAGAACACAGCATCTCCGGCGTTGGCTTCCGTTTTCTGATGCGAGTCCGGCAGAGTGGGAGGAGTACCTCAGAACCTTAGACGTGCTGGGTGTGGAATGCACAGTATGGGCTGAGAGCGAGACAAGCCGCCAGCTTCGGTGCTATGCCCAAACAGGCCACATTTGGCAGACACCACCACATCGTGGCTCTTATAGAGTTGGTGAGCTATCTTATTCCCCCGTCCAGTAAAATCTCCGTTGTCTGGGCCCCCATTCACTCACACACGCGCCCGGCGAACGCGGGCGGGCGAAACTGCTCGGGGTTGACCAAAGAAGGAAGGATTTTTGGAAAGCAACGCAGGGCGAGATACACGGTCAGATCACCACATCCGGAGTGCTGAGCTGCTATTGGGTCCGTTGCCTGATATTGCCTGTGGTGACCGCCTCAAGCTGGAGGACCGAACACACACACACCACGGCCGTGGTAGGTTGGTCGTGTTGCTGTCGCCATTAGCCTGCACGTACTGTATGTATTTCCGCCTCGCCCAATCGTTGGTGCATTTCCGCGTGTGAGGCTTGCGATGGTTTCAACAAGGGCGAGTCTGGTCGAACCCCATCGATAGGTGAGCCGGATATCACACTATCTCGCAAAAGCTCAACACCGCCTCCCACGGTCTCAACAGGGCCGCCCAAGACGGCCGCACCATCATCACAGGTCACCACTTGTGACTGCATGTGCATGTGCAGGTGTGTGTGCGCATGTGCATTGCTGGTATCTGTCACACACGCTTTGCGTTTGACAGGAACCAACAGGAGAGAGAGAAAGCATACAAAAGCCAGCATCCTTCGTCTTTGCCCAGCCGCGGCCAGCCGACAACCCAACCTTGCGCACATATTTCCCGAACGAGCCCACCCTATCGGCGACGAGCCGCCGCAACCACGAGGCGCAGAATGCGGCCGACAATCGCGGCCCCCTCTATGGTCACGCCGCAGGCGACTGCGACCAACTCCCCAGCCATGGGCAAATTTTTCCTTCTTTCTGCTGTTTTGCTGGGTGCTTTTGCATCACGCACACAAAGTCCTGCCGTCCGACCTCCTTTGAGGACCCAACTCTCTCCCTCTCCATGCAAACAAACAAAAGCCCACTCCCGGATATTGCGACGATGGGACTTTGTGTGTGTGTGTGTCCAGCACTTTTGGGCGTCTCCGGATTCATAACCACCTTCTAAGGTCCGTACGTCGGTACGTAAATCTAGGCAGGCTAAGTATCCACGGACTCGTCTCCGTCGAAGCGCCGCCCCCCGCCCCGTTGGGCAGGCGATGAAGGCGGTGGGCCACCGCAAAAAAGTGCGAGGCTGTACATTCGTGGAAATTACAACTCTCTACCGAGAGAGGATCTCGAAGACGGGGCCGGAAAAAAAATTAAGAAGAGAATTTTTCTGGTCTGCATTTCTTCCCCATTTATACTGAATTCAATTGCGACATGGGAAAAACCAGAGGCGACGCGTACAGGCCGTAAATTAGAAGGGGGGAAGAACTCTTCTGTTTCCGGCCGTGGAACCATGGACAGTTTTCTTCTTTTATTCTGGAGACCTGAGAAAAAAAAAGAAATTCTATGGGGTGTTCTACGCCCTTTTTTTCTTTCTTTCCTTTTTTT
>LNGL01000004.1:502476-608537 GCA_001510565.1 Knoxdaviesia proteae
GTCGGGTCGTGGGGCGCGGCGACCGCGGCGCCGCTGCCCGGACACGGCGGCGGCCCGCACCGCAGCGACTGCAGGATGGTGGCTGTGGCGGCGCTGTCGCGGCGCGGCAGCGGCGACACCAGGTGCAGCAGCACCGGCGCGGCCGCGGCGTGGTGCTTGTCGGCGTCGGCGTCGGCGTCGGCGTCGTCCTCGTCCGTGTACAGCGTGCGCAGCTGGTGCTGGCCGACCAGCTGGTTCAGCACCTCCAGCGAGTTCGGGCAGTTGCCGCCGCGCCGCACCGTCAGGCTTGTGGCCCGCAGCTTCTCGTCTTCGCCGGGGTAGTAGGGGACGCTTGAGGGGATCGTCAGTCGGGTTTGATCCCTTTGGTTTTTTTGGGGGTTTTCTTTTTGATTTTTCAATTTTTTTCAATTTTTCAATTTTGTCTTTTTCTCTGGAACCCTCTCGTCTAAACTCACCTGAGAATGGTGTCGAGGTAACACGCCCCGACAAGAACAAGGTGCTTCATCCTGGGCACAGCTTTCAAGCGTAAAGGGTCCCCGTACAACAAGGATGCCGGGACTCAAGTTGCAGATGGATATAAAAGTCCCCCGCAAGCTTTCACCAGAAAGTATTGAGAAGTGACCAAACACTGACACGCAGGAACATAAACATATATATATATATATATATATATATGTATATGTATGGATATCTATCAAACTGAACAAGCTGGAGATCCGACGGGGTGATTTTTTCTCCGGTAGGATTTCAAAGCCCCCGCTGAGCCAAGTCCCCCCCAAAAGGAACGACACACACCTCTCTTTTATCCTCGCCCGCCAAATAAGCAAAAACGCCGCAACGCAAACGAGCGTCACGTCCCAGCTGAGAAGCCAGAGCGTTGCGGGGCTTTTGCTGACAGTAGGGTTTGCTAGGGTTTCCGGGGTTAGCTGATGGCGGGGATGCAAAAGTGCGGGGCTGCTTAGGGTTAGCGGTGTGCCTGGTTTCACCCCCGCCGAAAACAGTGACATCATCGTCATGCCGCATCTAGTGAGATTTCGTTCATCGACGGCCGGCGCTTTCAAGCGCCAGGGATATTCCGATATGAAGAATCACCGGCAAGAAGTTCGAAGGGGAAAAGAAGATCGGATGTGAAGGATGTAAAGGATGTAAAGGATGTAAAGGATGAAAAGGATGTAAAGGATGTAAAGGATGTAAAGATGGAAAGGTAAAGGATGTAAAGGAGGTGAAGGATGCCGATCACGTGGATCGATTGGAATTTGGCAAGAACCAAAACCCGATGCAAGAACGTCACGGAAGGAAGCGGTCACCGGTCTAGAGTCCGAATCTGGTTTTGAGCTTAGTGGGCGGAGGGCAGGAAGGGGCGATGAACAGGCACCAAACCTGGTGATTACCAACCTTTTTTTTTTTTTTTTTGCCCGCGTACTCGGAGCTTCTCCTTCCTTGTCGAATCAGTCGCTCTTTCCTCCTTTCGCCCCCTCTCTCAGATCTTCGATAGATGCATAAGAAACCTTCACTTGGTCCCTAACCCGGTTAGATGAATATCGTAGACATACACCTGCATATATATACATCGCCTGACCCGATACGATACCCGGCATCCTTCAACCTTCTTAGACTTCTCTTGTCCAGACCAACCACCACCACCATCTAAGTTTGAGGTGTTTTTTTTTCTCAGGGTCCTTTTGAGGTGGTGTGTCCCACTCTCTCTCTGTCTATTTCGCCTTCTTGGTCCTCGCGGCTTCTTCCGGCCATCCCGGACCCGAGAGGCAAAACCCAAAACAGACATACGCACCCTCTCTCTCTCGCACACACTCGTCCAAATCCAGGTTCGAACCCTCAAACGTCAACACTCCGCAAACGCCTCAATTTCCAGTAGCAATAATGCCTGTTGCTGCCGGCTCCGCCACCGTCGATGTGATGGCAGACGGGCCGCATGACTTGGACTCGGATTACTCCGACAGCGATGATTTCGAGGTAAGCAGAAAGTAAGAAGAGAACATCATGAATCTTGGTTCCCTTCCCCCGAGCTGGCTGTCCTTGAACAGGGCACGGAAAACAGTGCAGGTTTAGCTTACTCCGGCTACCTCCGTCTAGGTAACTCTTGGCGACGGCGCCGTGTACCGCCGCAAAAGCTCCATCCAATCGACCGAGCAGACCCGCGCCCACGCCCAGGCTGCTGTTGCCGCGCAAGATGCCGCCTCCGCGGCGTCGGCGTCGGCGTCGGAGTCGGGTTCGGGCCCGGTCTCCGCGTCAGTTCCAACCTCCCTTCCCATCCCTGCGCCTCCCGCCGCTGCGCCGCAAACCATCAAGAAACCGGCCCCGGTGACCCGGAAGCACACCGACTGCGTCGTCCACCATTTCCTAGAAAGCCAGCGCCGCACGCGCGACCAGTCGACCCAGGACGGACCCAGAGTCATCACAACCGCCGGCCATGCCGCGACAAGCCAACCTTCCCAGTCCCACCGTTCGGCTTTGGCGTTTGAGTCGCGCGGCCGTCGTGCGCCGAGCAGCCCCGTGGCGGCTGCTGCCGCCGCCGCCGGCGCCGCCTTTGCGTCCACCACTCCGGCCAAATCGACCCCCAACCGCGTGCGCGCTCTTTCGCCGGCCGGCTCCGAGTTCGGCGGCGAGCCGTGTGATAGCGGCCAGCTCGACGAAAAGACCTGGTGCGGTGCGATGACCACCAACGCCAACACTGTGTCGACTGCCCACTCCCCCGAGCTCTCGCGCCAGCCCACACACAACATCCCCGCCGCCCCCATCACCTCGAACACCCTGGCCGCCGGGCTATCGTCTGCCGCTGCCGCCACCCGCTCCATGCTGGCCCCGCTGAACAGCGACGACGAGGAGCGCCTGCGGAGCCGCCACCTGAGCAAGCACCAACTGGGCGACATGGTCTGGGGCGTGCGTGAGCTCAGTCGCAGACTCGGCAACGTGCGCATCCGCACCCGGGTGCACTCGATCTTCCTGCTGGCCAAGGTGCACGACCACGATATCATCCCCAAGGCCCGGGCCCTGACCAAGTGGCTGCTCGCGCGCGAGGATTCACACGTCGCCAGTCGCTCCGGTAGCACCGTCAGCCTCGCCTCCGCCGCCCATCCCACCCGCGTGCGCTATGTGGTCTATGTGGAGGACAAGCTGGCTGACAATCGCCACTTCGATGCCAACGGCTTGTTTGAAGAGATTCGCCAGGACCAGATTGCACGGCGGCAAAAGCGACAGCAGGATGCGGAGGCTGCGAGCACCAATATGACCTCTGACGCGTTAGCTGCCCCCGCCGCTTCAGCGCAACGAAAGCCGTCGGACGAGTATGAAGTGCCGGTGGGTCATGATCCCTCCACTACCGCAAGGTCGACCGCCCCGGATGACGATGATGTGGAGTCTTACGATGCCATTGCCGCCCGCCTCCGGCGCTGGGACGACGCCATGTGCCGCACCTACCCCGACACCTTCGATCTGTGCGTCACCCTCGGCGGCGATGGCACCGTGCTGTACGCCAGCTGGCTCTTCCAGCGTATTGTGCCGCCGGTCCTGACCTTCTCGCTGGGAAGTCTGGGATTCCTGACAAAGTTTGACTTTGACGACTTTGAGAATACCATGGATGGCGCCCTGACCCGCGGGGTTGTCGTGAATCTGCGCCTGCGTTTCGAGTGCACCATCATGCGCACGGTGCCCCGTCGCCGCCCCGGAGATACCCCCGCAGCAGTCCTTGCCGATGGAACTGCTCCTGCTGGTGCCGATGGTGACGACTCGGCCACGCCCTTGTCTGAGGACTCGACCGAGGACGAGCAGCGAGCGCGCGATCTGGTCGAGGAGCTGATTGGCGAGGAGAAGGACAACGAGTGCACCCACCGGCCTGACCAGACATACGAGATTCTGAACGAGATCGTGGTCGACCGGGGACCAAACCCAAGTAAGTTCTCGAACTGGGGTGGGAGGTTTCTTTTCTCTTGCCAACCACTGACGTTTTCTCTCAATCTTCCCTAGCCATGTCGTACACGGAGATTTTCGGAGACGACGAGCACTTCACATCCGTCATGGCGGACGGCATCTGCGTGTCCACGCCGACCGGCTCGACGGCCTACAATCTTGCCGCTGGCGGCTCGCTGTGCCACCCGGAGAACCCGGTGATGCTCGTGACGTCGATCTGCGCCCACACGTTGTCGTTCCGCCCGATCATCCTGCCCGACACCATGGTGCTGCGCATCGGCGTGCCGTACGACGCGCGGACATCGTCGTGGGCCAGTTTCGACGGCCGCGAGCGCGTCGAGCTGTGTCCCGGCGACTACGTGACCATCAGCGCCAGCCGGTACCCGTTTGCTTCGGTGCGCAGTGAGGCACGCCGGAGAGGTGAGGAGTGGGTTGATGGGATCCGGGGCAAGTTGGGGTGGAATACACGGCAGAAGCAGAAGGCGTTTAATGAGTGGGAGAAGTAGATGTCGACCCGGAACACAAAGAGACACACATGTAAATCATCAAACAAGGGAGACAATAGACGCAAAGTTCGATAGAACGAGGTAATACGAGACATCAAAAACACCCAAGTCAACAAACAATTTCTTGTCAGTCGTTCCTAACGACCAAGAGACGCCGCCAACACAAGTGATCCATCCCTATATGTAGTGCCAAGTTCCCAAGTCCGCCCCCAAAAGTCAGAAAAACAGACTGAACGTATGCATGTAGTATCCAAGAAAGAAAAAGGCGAAAACGAGGGGGGTATAACGAAAATGACTGCCGTGGCCGCGAAAAAGAACAGCAATGTCCGATCCAAAAGTGACCAAAAACAAAAAGTTGCAGAGCCAAAAATGAGGAAACGAAAACTGGCCGGATTTCCCCAACCCAAAAGAAAGCCACCCGCAGAAAAGAAAAAAAAGAGAGAGAGAGCGTCACGAGAGTTGAATTGCCTCGTTCGAACTGTGGAGTCCGTTACCACGCAATATCCACCACTTTCGTCTTCGAATCGCGCGCCCCGCGCCGCGACTGCCGCGACCCGACGGACACTCGGGCCGTCCGCTCGCGCAGGTTGAAGTCGACCGACCGCACCATGACCCGGTGCTCCTCGGCAATTGCCCGCGCCGACGTCGGGACAAGCGCCACCAACGACGACGACGACGATGACGCGGTACCGGGGAGGTTGTCGGTCGTGGTAGGACTAGGGCCGGACTGTTGGTGGCGCGGCTGGACAGCAGCCATGGACACGACGTTGGGAGTGTCCCCGTGCACTTCCCGGAGCTCGCGGATAGTGTTGCCCTCTTCGAGCGACAGCACGTACTGTCCGATGTGCGCCGTCAGCTGGCTATCCCACATGCCCTCGCGGCGCGAGCTGCTGTGAAGCAGGTTGATAGCCTGGCGGCGGATCGACGGGCTGCGGCACTTGGTGGCTACCACGTACAGCGGCGGCACAATGCCCATATCCGCGCTGAAGCTGGATCTGATATGCATGGCGTTGGACGGCGAGAAGCTGTACATGCCCGGTCGGCTGCCGCGGTGGTGGCACTGGGCTTGGTCAGGACACCTGGCGGCAGCGGCGTAGCTCTCCTCGTCGCTCATGACCTCGGTGGCGAAATCCACGATTGCCTGGAAGTACGGCTCGAACTCGTCGAACTGGCTCTCGCTGGCACTGAATGTCATCAGAAACAGGACCAACCCCATTATCTGTGACATTTTCAGCACTGCAATCCCAGCTTTTTCCTGCTGGCTGACTGCCGGCCCACCGCGGCCCGCGAGAATCGGGTCAAACGCCACAGACCAGGCCTGGATCTGGTTGCGGAAGCCTAGGCCATATTGCTTCAACGTTACCGGCAGAACTCCCATAGGGTTACTCGCGCTGGATTGGTTGAAGCACGTTTCCGTAAACCGGAGCATGCGTTCACAGAGATTATCCCACGCCAGCCGAGCCTCCCGAAGATTGGAAAACACATCCGGTATTAGGACTTCTAGAGTGCTGCGAGGGGAAGATGCATCTGATGATGATGGAGAGCCGCCTTCCGTGTTGGAGACTGCATTCAACTGGATCACATCCGGGGCCGGGAAGTGAAACGCCATATCATATGACTTGGCCTGAATGGCTAGACGTGTGAACATTTGCACCAACTCATCCTCAACAGGCTCATGGTCCGACGGCTGGTCGAACATGCGGGAGCGTTCTGCCCGCAACTTGTCCAGAAGGATAAGGCCGTTCTGGATCTGTCGGATTGCCTGGCGGTGATCACCGATGAATGAGTCGAAACACGCCATGAGAATATTTGCCATCAACCGCACACGGTGGGAAATGGCCGAGGAGTCCGGTCCGACTTGCGAGTTGATTGCGGCAGAGTACTGTTGGATGGCAAATGACCAGTGTTCGAAAGCCATTTCCGTGTTGCTCCGGGAGGAATTGTTCGTGATCTCCCGCCGTGGTGGAGAGTTTGGAGGGGAGGCGTACGACTGGTCCAGGGTCTTGTAGAGCGCACCCAGAGCCATGACGGCATGCTTGATGCAGGGCTCCAAATGGCACTCTCGTAGGACCATTTCGGTCCAGAACACTGAGTCGAAGTATCCCGAAAGCTCACTAGCCGTCTTCTCTCGAAATAGAAGGAAATACATCGATTCGTTCTGCTTGAGGGAGAGGCCCACACCAAGAGGCTGGCATAGAGGAACGACCTGGTATTCAGTCGAGATATGCCGGGCCTCTTGTTCAACTTTGGGCTTTCGACGCTGCTGCTTCTGCGCTCTTCGTGGGGGAAGTTGGATCCCAATGGGTGGCCGGTGGGATAGAGACGTGTGACTGCTCGAGGAGAAGGAGGAGGACGAGCTGGAAGAAATTTGGCGAGACGGGCCAGGGAGCGCAGAGTGCGGAAGCGGAAGGCCATACAGAGACGGTGGCGCTGCTGATGCAGATCCAACGGGAGGTCTTGGAGCAACCACTGCAGCAAGAGGAAGAGGACGGGGAGGGCCGGCCATCAACAACACAGGCTTCGGGGCAATGCTGATGACCTCGGTTGACCGGGCACTCCGGCTTGGGGCCGGATATCCGGTGCAGACTTTGTTTGCGCGAACACATCGCATACACGCCGGCCGTGTTTCATCGCATTTAATTCGACGTTGTCTACCAGAGAGGGAAAGAAGAGAAGGGGTTCACTGTCAGTGACGGGGAAGCTCAAAGATATCCATGCTGGTGTCGCCACAGGCGATGCAAGGGAGGATTTCCCCAGCGGCTAGAGTCACTTACTTGCAGTTTTTACACCCCGTCTTGACTTTTGGCCGGCTGGTTCTAATCCGTTTTTGCGATGTTGCAGTTGAAGACTCCCCGGCATTCTCCGGGGACGGAGCAGAGGATGCTGCTGCAGAGGGAACAGATGCCGAGGCAGAAGCTGGAGAGGCCGGACGGGTGACGGCATCGTTTGCGCCATCCCCGGTAGAAGACGACCCTGGAAAGCTAGATTCAATCGGGTCGGAGTACTGGAATTCGCCGGTGAGGTCAGGGAAAACATCATCAGTGAAATCCACCGACACTGTAGGATCACTTTCTAAGTAACCTGCGGATGGCTGCTGCATGGCGACAGCACATGAGCTGCTGAAACTGCAGCTGTCTGTGAAGAGGGAAAAAAGAGTAAATATAAATAAAGTGTGGAGGGAGGGGAAGAAAATGGGAGACAATCAATGAATCCCAAGAGCCAACGAATCGAGAATTCCCGACGTAAGACAAGACTCGGGAAACTGTCAATGACGGCTGAAAAAAAAGGAAGCAAATTCTAGCGAAAGTGAACAGGGAAAAATAAGAGACTCGGGGGAAAAAGGAAAAAGGAAGCGAAGAAGCGAAAAGGAAGAGAAAAGGCCATCTGCAGAATACAGCTATGAACTTAGGGCTGAGATCAGCAAACAAAGAAAGGAAAAGGAGCGAGAGAAATGAGCTTCATCCAAGTTTGCTCATCAATAGAAGAAGCCGAAAAATCCGAGGGCGAGACACTTGTGTGTCTAGACAAGTGGATATGGGGTCTAGATATAGCAAAGTGGCGATGGGAACGGACTAGGCCTAGTCGGTTTACGGCCTGTGCGATGGGGAAAAAAATACAATAGCTAGGGTGTAGCTATACCGATGGTCTAGGAGACAAACAAGAACATCCGAAGTTGGCTGGAAAGCTTCTCTCAACAAAACCCTGAGAGCACCGCCCGGTTAGGAATGGCGATATATAATGTAGCAGAACTGACTGTGTGTGCCGATCTGTTGATATCTCTCTCTATGTAGGCAGAATCAAGTGCTGCATATATGTCTCTCCTCTCGGGTAAAAGATCGATATTCGAACCTGTCTTGCTTCCTGGATTCAGATTAGGTTTAGTCGAGGGGGGTTTGCTTGGGAGGGTAATCCTGGCTGCAAGAAAACGGTTAGCCCAATTCAGACCAAACGAACACGCCCATGGTAGGTCGTAATGCAGGAACAAAGTGCGTTTTGGAGCATCCTATCAACAACTTACGTATGTGAGAATGGAAGAGTGATGCGATTCTGAAGTCTAGCTGAATCGGAGCATCAAGATATCCTGGCGTGCACAGCAAAAAAAGTTCCCTGATGTGACATGAACAAGGAGGATGACCTGTATGTGTGTTCCCGTGGTCTTTGTCCAGATTCTCCCCAGCCAGGATCGGAAGCTGGGAGGGGGGAAGAAGTGAACGGAAGAGTGTGCCCGGGGACTTGAATAGACCAAGATGGCTACCGGGGTGACTCTTGATGGTGGGATTCAAGTTGGAAATATCACCGGGCTATGCCACACCACTAAAAATAAAATTTATGTTAAAGAAACAACAGTGTCTAGCCGATGATAGCTTCTTGGGTAGCATTAGTAGCGCTGTGGCCTTGTAGATGGGCCGTTGGGCCTGCTTGGGGGTTGGGGGGGAGGCGAGGGGGGTAGCGAGAAGCGTCGACAGCGAGTTCAATGGGCTCTGCCGAGGGGTTGAGTCAAGACTGTCCGAGTTGTTTGATCCTGGGTTGGGGTGATACACAACTGCGAGTTCGTCAGTCGTTAGACTTACACGATGCACAGAGGTGAGGAAAATGAGGGCGGAGGAGGCGTCTTTCGTTTGGCTTTGGGGAAGGCAATTAATACATGAAAGACAAAGCTAGACACGCATGCCGTGTCTCTCTGTCCTCGTTTCACTAACACCGTTGTTCGTTATCTCATGCTCACTCATCCGTTGCGAGTGCCTTGCTGCTTCGCCCTGTATCACTGACCTGGACCTGCGTGGGAAGGATATGGAAGCAGGTATGCGGCTGTCTTGGGCTTGGACTGCTGGGGGACCGAGGAGGCGCACAACGCAATGAGACCACCATAAGTGCATCAAAGCAAAGAGTCGTGAAGGGTAGCACAGGACTTTTGTCCGTATACCAGGACCAAACTGGATAGGAAGCCAGCCAGTCAGCGAGAAAAAGGAGCGTGTCAGTAAAAGGGGACTCAGGAATCCGCATATATCAAGAAAGTACTGTCAAGCCACAGGCTGGCTGACAGGGGGGTTACAAGGAGTGAGGGTACTGGTGGTCGAGCAGAGACGTTGGGCGTGTGCTACCGATATTCTTGTGGGTTGGACAAGAGACAGAGACCAAATGACTTACACTAAGAACAAGGCGTTGGAATTTCTCCGGGGCCACGCAGACTCCAGCGTGCCCACCTTCAAAAGCCAGCCGAACATGACTTCCAAGCCACTCTGGAGATCCAGAAGCATCAGAGGAGAGCCTTGCTACTACGTTGGACCAATTCTCGTCTTTGGGCCTTCTGATCAAGGACGTGTGGATAAAGCCGGTGTTGTTAGCGGATCCCGTTGAGCTGGAGAGACGGGGAGCACGGAGACGTGTTCTGAATCGGAACTTTGTAGGTAGTCTACCTAGACAAAGGAGACCAGGAACCAGGGATTATTCCGTAAATGTAACTGTAGAGTGTAGTATATCAGTATACATACAACATGGATGAAGGCGTATAAGCACCGTACAGACCTAGGTAATGGCACCGAAATTGAGGCCACTGCTGTCGAAGCGTCTGAATAATCTAGTAGAATAGCTAGTAACAGCCCTGCCGTGGCACCCGCCAAGGACAATACAAGAGCTGTCGAAGGCCATGTCTATGTAGTAGGTTGCCAATTTTAGCTAAAGCAGACATGTAGTAGGTTCCTAGCCCAAGAAGTGTGTGATTTTGCGGTCTTGAAGATGATCGCGAGGCACATAGGAGTCCACGAATGCCGGTGGGACAAGGATTTCAGGGGCAGAACACGGAGGTATGACGAAAAGACCGGTAAACGCAACGTAGCCAAGCCCCGCGATTGTTGTGTTAAGCCGGGTGGTGGTGACATGAGTAGTGGAGCTTGGCAAGAGAAAGGGCAGGGGTTCGCCTGGTGGAGGTGCTGTGCGAGTGCAAGTGCTCGCTCAAACACATGGGTTGGCCTCTTCTCTACAAGTAGAAGACATTCGTTCAAGTGGTATACACACACACACACACACACACACATACCGGGATTCCGTTTGGGTTTCCCGCTCCGGACTTTGTGGGTCGGTGAAATACAGCATAGACTAGCACACGACTGCGGTGTGGACGGACTAAATCTCCGTGACAGAACAATCCGGTTAAGGGCCAATTAGCGGAGGATCAGCTAGAGGATGCGGGAGAAAACAAAACAAAGGCCTGGAACTATCTGGATGGGGGTTAGACTAACTAACACAGTAACAACTCGAGCAGCAAACGGCTTGCTTTACGCTTTAAGTGAGGTCGAAACCGTATCTCCAAAGTCTGAGGTAGTCGGAGAGAGAAGGGAAAACATGGGGTTCCGATCGTCAAGAACATAAACGATCTTGTTTATGATCCTGACATCTGGGAGGGCGGGCGTGGGTGAGTTTCCGATTTATCCCCACGGCTGTTTTTCGTTTTTCCCTGGGCTGGGGAAAAGTTGACCGGGATCAAGGGGCCCCTCAGAGACTGACTTTTGACTGGTGGCTCGAGTGTCTGACCGTGATTTGGGACCCCTGATTTAGAGATTCTGGGTTTCTGGGGTCCTGCGGCAAGCGGGCGGATGGTGCGAGGTACTAATGTTAGTGGAGGTTCCTTTGGCGGTTGTTCATCTCTGGTATCGCCTCTAGAACTCAAGCCGACTTCGTAGTTTCCTGGGGACTTGTTGCGCACACAAGTCTTATAACATGATGCCAACGCTGAGTGTGTATCCGATGACCCTGCAGGCGAAATGAACAAGCGGAACCCTAAGCGTACAAGAACAGCAATCGTTGCTGGTTCTCTGCGAGCCTGTCAGTGTGATATCAATGCCAGAATAAAGCACATGCGGAGACGGGAGGTAAAGGTGAGCTTGGAGGATCTGGCCATACTGCTGCCGTCCAGACTTCTCGAACCGGTGAACCCTAACCAAATATTCCCGATTGGTTGGTTGGATGCGGCGACGGCCAGCTCTATGACGAGGATTTGATCCTTCAGAGGAAAAGCAAACAAATAAAGTTCTTTGTTAGACAGAACTGGGCATATCATTTCCTGGCTGTGTCTGGATGGGGGGAACTTGGAAATGAGGAAAATTATTTGAGGACAAAGAAATTCCAATGGTGTGTGCGTAAATTTTGAAAGCCCTAAATGCCGTTTCTGTAGTGTCCACGCGACTTCCTCTTTTTCTTGGAAAGGCAAGTCCATCGGTCCTTCCCCGAAGACGCCCCGATAAGTGCAAATGCAGCTTTACTGGAGATACGGCGGATGACGATGCTGGCTAAGCCCCGGAAGATGCATATCCCACACAAACTGTGACATCTCGAACTTACAAGCCGTTTTACATACAGCTCACCCACCTCCACCAACCTACACTGGTAAGTAAACTGCAGCGTGGAAGAGGCCGCCGGCGGGGAGTGAAGAAAGGAGGACCATTTGACAGGCCCGAGACAGTGGGATGAAAAAATCCAGTTCACCGGTGGCCGGGAGCAGAGTGTGTATGGACGGCTGCATAAACACCAGAAAGAGAGGCGGGCCACGAAGGGACAACAATGTCAGGCTTCGCTGCTATCTTTTTTCAGCTATCTTTCCGCGAGGTCCGGCCTCCACTTATCTCCTTTCTCCCAGTCACGGAAGACTTCTAGCAGGCAAAGAAGTCAACTAGGAACCTAGGACTGTGGTACCCACACCCAATCTGAGTGTCTGTCTGGGGCCCCGGACTGATTTTACCGCTATGATAGGTAGAGAGAGATGTTAGCAAAATCTGTCTCCACGGGTAGGGTCCACTGTGCCGTCCCATCTTGGCGGCCGAAGATAGTGGATGAAGATGGGCAGCGAGATAAAGAGACCTTCTGTTAAGCATTGGGGCTCATCTTCTCCGTTCCATCTTCATACACGCGCACCTAGCGGGAGCGGAGCTTTTACCCAGTCTTTGATCCCCAACCGAGATTATTATTCCACAATCAGCAGACTTCACCGGTTCATGCCTAACACAACCTGTTCCCATCTCCTCCTGCTTGTGCCTGTTTGTCCCGTCTGAGTAGTTAAGTCCAGAACTCATCTTGCCCCGGTTGTCCATGGACCCAGATCACAGACTCCCCTAATTCTTTCAGAAGAAAAAACGCAATAATGAAGAAAAATCTCCACTCATTGGCGTTATGCTGTAGATTGCATCGGAAGTGGCCTGTTTTCAGGGTCAGACTCAGAAAAGGAAAAAAAAGAGGATCGAAACGTCAGAACTCAATTTTCTTTTTCTTTCTGCATTAATTTGCGTGTGACCTTGCCAAGGTGCCAACCAACTCCGTAGTATGAAATAGCTTGTTTTGGCAGCTGGCTGGATCTGTGGTACTCAGTCGACTGGGACTCTGCATACTGTTTAAGAGCCCGTGCTATAGGTTCCGTCCAGGGCCAATAATCCGGTCCGTTGTCACGTCAAATCCTCAGGGGGCAGTGTTTGGCAACACCTATGGTAGCAGCATTTGCAGAGTCGAAACAGTCCCGGACTTTTGGACTCTCCGTTGTGTCGGCTCCGGGAGACGGACGAGGGAGATGGGAGATACGTCGCAACAGTGTATTTTCCCGCCACAACTGCTGGACCTATGTGTTCAAGTGGGCTCAGCATTAGCCCAGATTTGCCCTGAACATGTCCCGGCGGATGATCGAATCAATTTGCAGACCTTGTGCAACAATGCTACATCTCAGAGTCAATCCTCACGGAGGGGGAGGGGCAAGTCACTGGCTTGTGGATCCGAGAAGCATGTTCAATGGTCCTGCCCGAGGAGGCCCAAATTAAGGGTACGGCTGGCCTAATGAGATAACCCTGACTCCTTGAAAGCCGACGATGCGGACCCCTGGTGTGACAATGCTGTATAAGTCGGCATGTGTCTACGTTCTCATATGTGTGAATGCATATGAACTTAAGTGCAAGGAAAGATAAGTGGTTGGCTCTGGACTCAGCTGTCTATTTGTTCTGCGAGCTCCTTGGAGCGTTTGGCCACTTAGGATCGGGCACCAACTCTCTTAGTGGACCAACCCTAACCCTAGCCCTTAGGGTTTGGTCCAAAATGCCCACCGCACTTTGTCAGTGTGTGTGAGTAATGAAAACTGCCAACAAAGTGATAGGATGGAGGGGAACGGCTCAAGTCAGATTTGTTACTTCTTCATCTTCCAGTCAAGTCGCCTTTCCTTCACATCCTCATTATCTCTGCCAGCCTGGCTCACACTCCGGCCACGCAACAGAACAGGCTATCGAACTAATACAGAAATATACAACAAGGATGGGTCTTCCTAAAATGGAACCCGACTGATAAATCTTCTCAAAGCTATTGAGCAAGACTGGCCGGTGCAGCACGAACCGGTGCACGTTTCTTTTTTCTCTACACCTGGACGAACGACATGAGGTCATCACCAGATGGATAGCACGGTGCCAAAAGCACGGGAGAGAGCAGCCGACTGCAGTCGCTGTCAGTTTATTTTGCGTCGGGCCTGTCTCACGTCTCAGATCAGATCAGATAGCTATTACTCTTGAGTATTGCTTAGTCGGTAGGGGCCGGGACGGCACAGGTGCACATCTAAAAAGGGAACTTCGGAGTGTGATATGGGGTTTCGGGTTATAGGTTAGGGTTATCGGTGTAATTCAACTTCTCTCTTCACGAAGAAAAACAGGCACCCAAGCGGAAAAGGGCTCCTGACCCTAAGCGGCTGAAACCCTAAGTAGCTTGCACATTTGTCGGCTAATTTACGGCTTAAAAGGTCGTGTGAGCATTTCCTGCAAATTCCCAGCTTGCAAGTACAACTGCAACCTATTACCAGCACTTCGAAAGAAAGTTCTAAATTTGGACAGCTTGATCTCTTTATCCGCTGCTTTTCTGTATTATCGTATCTTATCTCTTTTTGAATCTATCAGCCTCTTCATAACCGGTCAAATAGACCAGGATCGCCATGGTCAGAGGGCTTGACCGGCCAGCCACCTCAGCCCTCTCCGCTTTAGAAATCCACAGCTTCTGATGCATCGACTAGAGCTTCTGCCGCTATGGATTCATCACAACTTGTAAACGTGAGTACAGGCACCCCCACTTGCGGCCATCGATCTGGATTCCACGAGGAACACTGCTGGACGTGCTGCGCATGCCACCCGTTTGTCCCTTTGCCCCTCCCTGACCGGCGGTGACAGGCGCGCTGACTCTCTGGTTCGATGCAGGCACACGACCACGCGCGGGCCGCCGCCAAAGCCACCAAGGCCGCCGACAGTGCAACAGCCATCACCGAACACAACCTGGCCGCCGCCGGGTTTGCAGCTGCGGCCGCCACGATGACGAACGCCGAAGCCCTGCGTACCCTGAAGCTGCTCGAGCAGCACCACCGCCGACTCGCCGAGCTCCTCAAGATCCCCGTCCCCGCCTCCGGCGGCGGCTCCCGGACAAACCCGAGTGATGTTGCTGGTGGGGCCGGGGATGGTACTGACGCAGGGGGCGATGGCAAGCACACGGCTACAGGCCGCGGGAGGACTGGCGCCGACGCGACAGCAAACGCCGGGAAAGGTGGCGCGTCGGCCGGGGGTGCTGGTGCCAAGGCTGCGGGGCTAGCGCCGCATGCAAACCCGCACCGCCGGACGGCCTCGCCGCAGGTTGCGTCGTCGCTGGCTACGAACCTGGCATCGGCCCGCGGTATCCGCTCGCCGTTCCAGGTGCAGGCTTCCGCCCCGAGTGTCTCAATCGACCAGGCCCCCGGAAACTTCGAGACGGTTCCCCACCGCGACGGCTCTTCCAGGGCTAAGATGCAGGGCATGCTCGACGGACCCGGGAAGAGCCCGCGGACGGGAGACCCTTCCAGGTCTGCGCCTTCACGCACAACTACACAGGGCAGACGCGGAGACGATGGCTCACGCCCCCAACAGGAAGAAGGGTATTCCCGCTTCTACAACACTTTTGGATCTCTGATCTCGAGACTATCTGCGCCGCTAGTGTTTGCTGGATTACCATTAATATCCGAGGAATCGAAGATCTCGACTACAGGACTGGATACCCAAGCCGGCTCTTCTTCGCCTTCGATGTCCACCGCAGCATCCGGCCCTTCATCGCGACGGACCAAGCCTAGAGTCACCCAGTCGACATCTAGCGGATCTGATGCCGACATCAACAAGATCTACTCAAAGGCTACGCTCCGAGCAGTCCAGGCCGGAGGCTTCAACGCCGGGGAGTCGTTCTACGTGGTTCCGACCTCCGGCCACACCATGTCGTACGCTAACATCCTGACGTTCGCCGAGAAGGAGAAGCGCCGCAAGGGTGTCGGGGCGTCTCAGTATGGCGGAAGCACCGGAACCGTCGAAGAGGACGAAGACGATTTTGTCGATGCCAGCGACGGCCCTGGGTCTCCGATGGCGACGCGCCGACGCAAGGCTCCGACCTCAGGGGATCCGGCCATGGCCAGCACCGCCGAGGAGGTGTACCTCGAGAACCAGAGCCTCAAGGACATGCTGGACAAGCTCAGCAAGCGGCTGCAGGCATTCGAAGCCAGTGCGCAGAACTCCAGTCTGGCCCTGGCCGAGAGCATCCGGCTCCGGCGGCCCAACTCGCCGATGGGGCACGGCGGCTCTGCAGCCCCACTCGGCGTGCCGCCCCCGATCACCGGCGCCGCTTCGACCATGCCTTTTTCCCACCACTCGGCCGCCAGCGCCGGCAGCAACCCGGACGACAGCCTGCGCAAGGCCAACGCCGACCTGGAGGAGCGGCTGGCAATGGCCACCAAGCAGATGGAGACGATGGAGCGCGACAACGCCAAGATGCAGAAGAACCTGGCGAAGTACCGCGAGCGGTGGGAGTGGCTGAAGGAGTCGGCCAAGGCGCGGCGGAGTGGCCAGGGCGTTGCGGCTGGTGCGGCGACGCCGGCTGAGGTGCCGATGTCGCCTGCGCCCGGGGAGAATACGGCGTCGTTTGAGAATAACCCGATGATTGTGTAGGAGTGCGCAGTTTCGTTTCCTCGCTGATGCTGGTGGCGTTTGCAAGTGAGCCGTTTTTGGTCTTTTTTGGGGCGTGTGGTGGCTGGTATTGCTTTTTAAACGGGAACGGGAGGCGTTTTAACAGACATAGAATAGGCCAACAGGGCAAATTCCATAACACATCTGCTGTATTCATTCAACTAGAGGAGGCAGTTTTTTATATTTGATATCCTAATTCCACCAGAAACTCACGCTGAAACTTACACTCAGACTCCGTACATAGTGCCACCAACCGTGGGGAATGTACAGAGTGTCTCCGGGCCGTAGGATGCAGTCCACGAACGGAGAATCCCGGAACCGAGCCAGTTCTAACTCTGACAAGACAGAAGTGGTCTCCTCGCTAGTATCCCACCCTTCCAACACACCAACATCGATACGGCTTGTGTTAGACATGTCAATCCCATCTTCTGAAGTTCTAGGAAGCAGCGCCGCTGTATGCTCCGGAGCATACAGTCGAATGTATTTGTATCCGACTGCCTGGCACAGCAGATTATGCGAGGTATCCGTATGTAATGGAGTGATGGTACCGGCGGGACCCAGCCACGCGTTGACGGCCGGCTCGACAACATCGGAGCCGTCGTGCGGGTCACGCCCCGGTGGTTGGGTCCAGCAGTACTCGGGGATTAGGAAGTCCTGGCGGAGCGGGAGGATCTGGCGGAACAGGCCGTGCTGTGCAAGGTACCCTCGTGGAGTAGTATCTGTGCTGTGTGTGGTGAGAAACCGGGCGACGAAGTCTCGGAATGGCATGATCTCCTGGGTCCAGCCCCCGTCGACGTAGCTGCGCCCGATCTCCACCGGGACGAGCCTCCGGCCGCCGAATGTGCGGCTGAGCAGATACGCCGGCTTGGCCCACGGATGGAAGCTGAGTGCGGGCCAATCGGTGATCAAATCTGTGAATATGAGCGGGGTTGGCGGGGTTTCTGGAGTACAGGTGTTGAAGTAGGCTTGGACTGTGTCCATGTCGAAGCCGGAGACTCGGTCGATGGGGGTCCGGACTGCGGGAGTGAAAGACATATCTGACGAGAATGATGGGTATTCATCCCAGAAGGATTCTGATGCATCGTCGGAGGTTTGAATGTGTGTGATATCTGATTTGGACAGTTTCCCGTCCGAGTTCAGCTGGTGCCGGTTGGAGAAAGAAACCCACAGTGCTTCGAGGAGCCGTAGAGCTTTATTCACCCATACCCACCCCCGAGAAGACTCTGGACTACCACCAGCCGCAATCAGGGACATGTCGAGGATTCGTACCAAAGCATCAACGTCTGCACTCGCTACGGCCAAATCATCTTGCAGAGGCTCCCCTGGCTGTGTGTTGGGTTCGGTATCCAGAAGAACCGACCGAAGGCCTGCAGAGTCCAGAGTGAGCAGACGCAGATAGAACAGCAAGATTGACGCATCTGAATAGACACCGCGCCAGAAACCCATCGCGGGACTGGTTGACGCCGCCGTCTTGAGCCCGGCCTGCGCTGTATCCAGAACACCCTCAAGAGCGGCACGAACCGCGCCGGCTTCGGCCGTGGCTCTTACGGGAGAAGAAGAGGGAGAAGCGTGGATGCCAAGAATCACAGACGCGGTGTGTGACACAGTTTCTGACAGTTTAGCGTCCGTGCTAGTCCCGCCAGAGGCCCGTCTACTAGTGTCCCGGATTTGGCCGGCGACCAGCTGGGTTGAGGCCAGCAGATCCCGGGCCGCATCCATGTCGGAGATCGAGTACCCCGGACGGAGCGGAGTCGGAGGATCTCAGTATTTCCGGGATTTGCGGGGTCATGGACCGGGATTTGCCCTGGAGGGCAGTGATGATGTTGATTCAAGTCAAGTGTGGACGACGGGTTGAGTATTTAGAGAAAATAAAAATGGTTGAAGAGGTCGGGGAGGTTAAACTGCTGGTGAAGTGGAAGATTTGGGTGGAATACATTGTGTGGGGTGAGCCCTAACCCTAATAACTAGGGTTAACACAAACCCTTGGGATACAGTCGGATCACGAAGACCGCAGGACACCTCTCACGCTGGAACATCACACCGGAGATGATTATATCAAGCTTCTATTTAGAGTCTAGAAGGAAAAATCCCACAAAATGAAGTCATGAACAAACATATGCTCTGCACAGTTTACCTAAGGCGCGGCCTCGTAAAAGAAGGGAATGAAGACGGGAAAACGGGGACTAACAGGAACAAACAAGAGAAAATAGACCTACGACGTACAATCACAGGGTCTCAACAACGTCATATATCTGAGAAACATGCATCAACATCACTTACCTATCTAGACCCGGTCCAGCCGGTCCCGAAAGGTCCGGGCTGAACTCTTCACAGGCCGGCCGAGTCCAATGGCCCGGACGCCCGGCGCTCACTGACCGGCTCCAGCCCCCAATTCATGCCCTGAATCACCCACCGGTGGGGCGGCATGCCCATGGACCACGAATCCATGTACTCCTGCGCAACCCCTGCGTCCCACACGTGCTCGCGCCACTGCCAGCCCCGAAGCACGGCGAGAGCGCGCGCCCGCAGCACGGCATCGTCAGAATCGACAACAACGTTATACAGCGGCGCAATAATGCCCATGTCCAGCACAAAGGCACGCTGCTGCTGCTGGGACGCTGGTGAGGACGATGCATCGGCGTACGCCGTGGCAGCCGCGGGCCCAAGCTCAGTCTGCAGGGCCTCGGCGCGGCGGAGCACCTGCTCAAGGCACCGCGCAACAGACAGGTTCGGCGGGATAAGGCGGGGGATGACCCGGACAGCGACGGCGTGCAGCGAGGCGAGGCTGGCCTCCAGGTGCAGCGCGTCGAACAGCAGCGCCGTGTACTCGGGCGGCCGGGCGCCTGCGCCGGCGTTACCGGGGACAGTCCCCTGGATGCCGGCGATGCGCTGCAGCATCTCGCGCATCTGCGAGTGCAGGAGGAACAACTGCTGCTGGCGAGCCGGGGCGTGCCAGAACGGGGCGACGTTGCGGGTCGGCCGGCGGCGGGCGCCGTCCTCGTGGCTGAGGTGCATCAGCGCGGTGGCGTGGCCGAGGATCTGCACGGCGTGGAAGTGCACGGCGGTCGGGGTGGCCAGCCGGGGCAGCGCGTCGCCCTGCACGGCCTCGCCGTCGCGGAACATCTTCAGCGCGATGATCGGGCGGAAGTTCTCCGCGAAGGCCGCGGCTGACATCTCCCACGTGCAGAACAGCCGCAGGATGTAGATCATCTCTGCGGCTGCAAACGACGTGAGGGATGCCCCCTCCGCCATGGTTGCCGGCCCGGATGGCGGGCGCGTGGCGGGGAGGAGTGGCGGGAGCGGCAGAGACTGGCCCGAGTGGTGGCGCTGGCCGGATGAGCTGGAGTACGGGCTGGGCGACGGTGAGGCGGAGGCGGACTTGGAGGACTTGGCGGATCCGGGTGAGACCGCGCGCGAGGCTCCGCGCCCGGCAGATTCAGCCATGACGCTGGGGACTCCGATTGCGGCCACGATCTCGCTGGCGCCGGGGCCCTGCGAAACATCGGCATTGCTGCAGATGGTGTCAATGACGCCCGCCGGGAGGGTTTCGATGATGCGCAGGCCGTTGGAGAGGTGGACGAGAGCACCGCGATTGTTGTTGCGCAGCGTCTCGATCGACACGAACGCAATGCAGCAGATCAGCGACCGCACCATCTGGCCCGACGGGTGGCGGTTGGCGTTGTTGGTGAGGTGCGAGATGGCTGCGTTGTACTGGCTGAGGATGAAGGCTTCCGGGCCGGAGAGCGCCGACGGGGTCGACAGTCCAGAGGTGGATCCGGCGGCCGCCGGGGGAAACGCAGATGCCCCGGCGGGCTGGTTGTCTGTCTGGTACATCTGCATGGCGGCTCCCAAGGCAATGTAGGCGTGGCGGATGGCCGGGTCGTGCAGGCTGAGCGTCGGCACCACGCTGTTCCAGAACGACATGGAGTGGTGGTTGAAGGTGACGGTGAAGCCGGTGCTGGCCATGCGGCGGTATGCGTGGAAGTAGAAGCGCTCCACCGACGTGCCCTCGATATCGGCGGCCGGAGACTGGATTGCATACGGGACTGAATGTCCAAGGAAAGACGCGGCATCGGGGAGGTCCACGCTCATGGCCGAAGTTCCAGTGTCGAGAGAGGACATCCGGGGGGCAACCAGACTTTGGTCAGACCAGCCACCAACCGGCTCGGGGCGAGACGATGAGGGAACTGTGGTCTGGGGAGGAGGGCTGGAGACTTGTTCGTATCCGTCGCAGGTCCAGCCAGCCTGAACACAGCGGAGACAGGCCGGACGTTCCTCTCCACATTTGACTCTGCGGATTCTGTAGAAGGGAGCTGCGTGTTAGTATGCGAAAGAGGTGGATTGATATATGGGTGGGATAGGGTGTTTCTTACTTGCTAGATATGCGAAAGATGGTTAGCACACTTGATGATGAGATAAAAGTCAAGCTGAAGGGTGGGATAGAAAAGGGACGTACCAAGTCTTGCATCCCGTGCGAACCTTGGGCTTGCTGGCTCTGGTCCAGCGTTTTTTCTGGTTTGCATCCTGCGGGTTGGAGCCTCCCATACGAGACCAATCCTCGCCGGCATTCTGACTGGACTCGTTGGAACTCATGTTGGCGTGGTGAAGCTGCTGGATGGCGATCTGGCGCTGCCGTCTGTGGCGAGCCTTGACTTCCAAAGCTGGCGCCAAAGGCGGAGGTGCGGATGTAGGTGCTGGTGCCGGAGCAGGCGCGAGAGCGGATGCGATTGGAACCGGTGTGAGTGAGGTATCAAGATTGAGAAACCAAAAGTCACAGTTGTTGAGGTCGCCACCACACATATACTGGGACAGAGCGAGCGGATCGCTCAAGCAGAAACTGTGGTGGTGCTGATGGGAGTGAGGATGCAATCCGCAAGAAGGATGGTGATGGGAGACGTTGTCCATGTGGAAAAGCTGAGACGGGTGAATGGGAACAATGAAGGGGGATGATGATGACTCGAGATATATAGGACAGACGAAGATTGAAGATGTGGAACAGAAGAGGAGATGAACTGTAGATGTAGCATCGATAAGGATGGATAGACAGGGGAGAGGAGGTAGCCTAAGGAGAAGGAGGACCCAAGAGTTTAACAAGGCTGTTATCGACGGGCGTGTAAGTGAAAGTTATCACAAGCTGACGGACCTGAGATGGGGAGCAGTAAGATGCAACAAACCAACAGGTTTATAATGGATGGGAGAAGGCCAGACATGATGGACGACAACTGCATGGATCAAGTGGGAAAGGGTGTAGGTGACGTATAAATTAGAGGGTCTAGCCCATGTGGAGATCTGAGGTGTGGATGGGGGTGGTGAAATCGATTCTCAGGAACCAGGTTTCCAGAAACGGTGTAAGTGGGAAACAAAAGAAGAAGGGGAAGACCCGTCAGGCTGGGCGGAATTGGGATTGGTGGTCGAGGGCGGGCTGACACCACTGGAGTTGAAGCCACCCGAAGTTTGGAATGGGGGGGGAAAGGATGAGTTCTGCATGGAAGCCATGTCTGACAGGGATTCGTAGGTGTGTGGGGGACTCGATCTGCGGGCTATCAATCGACACCCCCAGAGAGGTCTACTACAGACGTGATGTGTTGCACGTCTTGCGCTGGACTGTGCAGTAGGGCTGGGTATAGGAGGGAGCCACTATTGGGCATACCCGACTAACACAGCAATTCCATACTAAGCCTAGTGAAGCAATGGGGGTAGAGAAGAAGAAGAAGGAGAACAAAGATGGAGGCTGAAGATGAGGTTGTGAAATGGGCTCGGAAGCACCGTCACGGAAGGCAGGATTCCCGAAAGGCTAAAATCGGGAAGAAAGTGTGGAACGATTTGGAGATGGAACCTCGCAACATAAGATGGGGAGTGTGGGTGTAAAGCGAGGGTGTGTGTGTGGAAGCAGAACAAAGCAAACCCAGGAGGAAACATTAGTGATCGAAGATGTGCAGTCACATTGTGGGCCAATGCAGATGACAGCCGCGCTAAAACAGTTGCCATGTCTGTACAGGGCTGGGAAGAGGGCGGAACATTGGCGATACCGAGGCGGTGGAAATACGGAAACAATTTCACTCCTGTGACGCAGCATGCAAAAGTAATGGACTCGGCGGTGGTAGGGCTGGGACGGCAGTAAGTAGCAGGAAATGGCAAACCAGGCAAGCCTAACGCGACAGCATGAACAAGATCAAGCAAATAACATAAAAGAGAACATCGATACACAGAGAAAGAACTGTGGGAGCCCTCCGATAATGATCGAATCAACATCGACAAGCCACCCGGAAGTGAAGACATTCCGAACGGGTGGGCGGAAGAACCCCAAAAACGTTGCGACAAGGCAGTCAGAATGAGGGCAAACGACGGAAAAAAAGGAGCAAACAAACACAGGTCGGAGAGAAAAAAGACTGGAAACCTGCAGCTAAGCTCTCGGGACTCCAGACTTCCGGCTGGCGGAGAGAGGGGGCAAAGCGAGGCTGTGTTGGCCCGAAGTACCTTTTCCGTGGGTGGTGCACTGAAAAGAAACAAATAGACGCCAGAAACGCGCCCTTAACCGCGCTGGATTCTAAAAATACAGCGATATTAGCTAACTGCGCTAAACTGGCTCCGGCTAGCGTAGAACGTTTCTAGGCTGCTTTTAGTCTAGCTTCTAGCGTCTCGTCACGTGGAAACCAGCCAAACACGGTGTTTCGTGGTTTGGTGGGGGAGAGCGCTGGGGACTTCGGATTTCCTTTCTGACGTTTGTTTCTTGTTGATCTTTTGGCACACGGACAGGGCCGATTACTTTCTGCCATTTTGAAGGAAGTGTTTCGCCCCGCGGGCTGCGTGAGCTTCGTCTCATATCGTACGCCCTGTTGGCCAAACGCCCTGTCTTGTTCTGCGGGTATTAACACTCTGACTTTGTTTCACTCACTCCCCGATAGCTCTCGTCGGATTTGGTTTCTCCCCGATTATGCCCAGGAACCCACAACGGCGGAAGTGGCTCCGGGTATAATAGAACCTACACCGGAGATCACGTTCGATATGGGCTTACGGACACCACTCAGAAAACCACAAAGACACCTGCTCTTTTTGGGTTTCGGCTGGATTTTTCGGCAATCCTGAGATCGTGCACGGAAGGATTCGACTCAACCGTTATCGGTTTACCACTGACTCTTTTTTCCATGATTCGCGTCAATCGTTCCCCTTTCCAGTCCCATCTGAGACCCTGAGAACCAGACCCAGACAGCGGCACAAAACCACCGCCCGGCGTGCAATTTTTTTCTCTCTCTCTTCAGACCCGAGAAGCTGTTAGGGAACGATGCACACATAGTCAAAACCTTGATATATAATTAGACCTCAAAACCTAAATATACACATCCCCGCGCCTGTCTTGTCCGGACCCAGCCAGGTTTGGAAGCATGTCGCAGAGCTAGCTGATCTCACATTGTAGGAAAATTTTCGCAAGTTATTTTTGTCGTGAGATTAAATCGAGTTTCTGTCGCACGACAGTTGTGTACCCCCGCCATCGATTAAGAAAAAAAAAATTGTCACCGAGTGAAGTATAAGCCTGAACGGAATACTGGTATGACATTCGGCCTCGGTCTAAGAAAAGAAAGCTTACTTTGGGAGATAAAGAACAGCGAAATAAGGTTTTCCAGCTAACTCTCGGATCGACGTGCTTCCTAGCGCGAAAATGAAGCAATGACTGCGTTTGCATTCTCCACAACCTCTTCGTTGACGATGCCGATGTCCGCGGGCTGACAATGGACGTCAATACGGCGGTCGGGCTTAGGGTCTGCTAGGGTTACATGCACTGGTGCCACGAAAACGCGTGCTCCGCCACGCTGTGGCGCATTCGTGGCTAACCCCCTGTAGGCGACCCGGACAAGTCACTTTCCACTAAAGCTGTGAGAGAAGGTACTTGCAAAATGTTTCCATCTGTTCGTTTGCTGCTCCACCTTTTGCCATCCGGAATTCTGGTGTCCCGAACAATCCTCAACTGAATACAAACAACACAATCCACATTCGGACGACGCCGAATCTAGGACACAAAGAAGGTGTGTGGTGGAACCTGACCCAGGAAAAGAAAAAGCCCTCCTCGGATCTCTGCCTTCCCGGATCGTCGAGCTTCCGGCCGGCGCTGTTCTGATATCAGCGCCCTCTTGTCATCATCATTGTTTTTTGTTTCCGCCGTGGTTTCCGGAGCGCCTCCTACACGGAAATTCTAGACGGCCGAATTCAAGTGCCTGGGCCAATGCCTAATACACTCAGTGGTGTGTGTATATCGCAACCTGGGTGCCGGACGAATATCCTCCACCACCTTCTTTGCCCAGCACGATCTCTGGATATTGTCTCCGGCGGCCTCTCTACCTCGGCGCCGGCGTTTGTGTCTCGTGGCCTGTCAGGGTGAAGTCTGTGAACCAACATCACAACGTTGCAGTCCGCTGACTCCAACCACACAAACACCCCTCCAACCATGCCTCCCCCGTTATCCAACCCCCTGGCGCAGCCCGACCAGCTCGCCAGCCGCACCCAGCTCGCGAATCTGCCGGCCGACCTGCTGGACGCCGTGTTCGTGACGACGCAGTGCCTGACGCAGGCCGCAGGCCTCCTCCTCGACCTCCCGCAGTCTGTCACCGCGCAGGCGTGTGTGCTTCTGGCGCGGTACTGGCTGGTCGAGTCGCCGATGGCGTCTGAGTTTGCTGTAAGTGAAGTTTCTTCTCAATGTGCTCTCGATTTGATGGTGGCCGTTCTAGCAGACGTCGGCGTCCGGTGCGGTGTGGACCGGACTCTCCGCGGCGTGGGGCAACGAGGCATATTCTCCTTCCTTGTCTGATGTGTCTGACATCTGATAAGATGAGCTTGGGTCAACCTGCTGAAGTCTCCCTCTGCAATGGAATCTTGCGTGGAGGGGCGTGTAGGGAGCTTAACCCACTGTGCACACCCACGGGAAGGATTTCGCCTCTTGGTGGATGCACCGTCTGACTTGATCACACCACCTCTTCCACCCAGCGCCGTGTCCCCCCCCATTCCCGCTTTGAACACCGTTAGAGCTTGGCTGTCATCCGAAACCTTCTTTTACAGCGCTAACCCAAGAGTCCCGCGCTTTCATAGGATGCCTCTGCGGCCTCGCTGTACCTGGCGGCAAAGCTAGGCCCCATTCCGCGCTCTCCGCGCGATGTAGCCGTGGTATACACCTTCCTCTCGTCGCCTAGCTCACCGTTTATGCGGAGTAAAAGCTCCCAGGTCCCACCGCTGTCATCAACTGCCCTCCGGCCCTCTGCAGCGCCGAGTGATGGCCCTGACGTCGCTCTTGCCGACTTCAAATGGAGCGAGAGCGCGTACAGCGCGTTCAAGCTGCGGCTGCTGGACCAGGAGGCCCGCATCTTGAGGGGCCTGGCCTTCGACACCACCGTGGCACTACCACACCCTCTCGCCGTGACGTATTTGCAGGCGCTCGACTTCCTGGGCACACGACCGCTCTCTGATGCAGACACGGACACGACCAGCCCTTCGCGGGCGACTCTGGCGTCCCGCACCATCGCCCGGCTGAACGACGCGCTGGTGTCCCCGCAGCTCTTGTACCTTACCCACCACCCGCCCGAGCTCGCCACGGCCGCCATATTCCTTGCGGCGCGTGACGCAGAGGCGCCCATGCCGGACGAGCCCTGGTGGGAGCTGTTCGACGTTGACCGCGAACAGCTCGGGTTTCTCGTGTGTGCCATGAATAGCGTCGACGATATTGTGCGCCAGCATCGGGCCGATTTCCCCCGGCTGGCTGCTGGTGGAGTGATTACTCAGGGTGACGTGGAGGCCGAGCTCGAACGCCGGGGATTGGCCGGAACTTCGGCTTCCTGATCTTGCGGAGACACTGAGCTCATGACTGGGACGAGGTTGATGATCAAGTGGAAAGAAAATAGAAGTAAAAAAAAAGAAAAAGAAAAAGGCTATCTCTCTGCATGCTATTACTCACCAAAGGCAAAAACGTTCGGCTCCTCCATCACCCACTAGAGCACGCCATTCAAGACTTCAGGCTCCAAGATTCTGACACTACCGACGTTTTGGAGGGGAAGATTTCTGGCAACGCTGATCCGGACGGCAGACTTACGCTTGCCATCTTCTGAACGAGTTGCCTTTATACGCACCAGTGAATCAACATAGCTTCCCCCGTTGTTACTGGCATTGTTGGTGTAGCCGGAGAGCTGGTTCCGGCGGAAGGAGTAGGTGTTCGGCACCGCATGGTACATCACCACACTGTGAGTCCGTATACTGACACTTTCATGTGCCCCCTCCCAGAGGATAGTTTCAAACTGTGGCGGTGCTAGGCTTATGTTGAGGGGTATGTGTGTGCGCTTTATATGCGTCACGTGGAAGCACCCAGCGATAACCCATTCCAGCTTCAGCTGCGGATCGCGGAGGACGGCGTCGGTGACGTACCGGCCTGCATCGCGCGTTCTACGGTTTGCGCTGTTTCTCTCGGCGACGTGGAGAATGTGTAGTGCCGTCAGATGTTTCAGCCAGTGTAGGTTGCTGGCCAGGACATCCTAGTGAATAGAGAGAGATGAGGCTGTGTTAGAAAACTCAACGGTACTGACCAAGACATGGCGACTTTGCGGAAGTAGTTGCAGAGAACATCAACGCGGGATCGAAATCCACGAGCTGACGGCGTCAAATTTACTTACTACGACTCCCGGGCAAAAGATGGCAGAAAATTCTTCCAAGGCGCGGTTTTTATTGCATATGGCAGCCATGGTGGTATTATCGATATTCCACGTCGTGTCGCGCTCATTTCGAACCACCAGCCGCTTCAGAGTGGCCAGGTGCGGCCGGATGGCCTTATTCCGGATGTCGCGAAGGGACGGTATTTCGGGTAGTTGGAGGCCGTTGGGAAAGCGCCTGTCCATTTTCTGGAATATGACCAGCTCCTCGAGTCCGGGGGCTTCGGCGGTGAAATCCAAGAACTCGTTTGACACACTGTCAGTGAAGATCTTCTTCAGTCTCAGCGGCTCCTGGCGATGTGTTCTCAGCAGGAGCTTCCACATGCTTCTTTGGCATCCTACGTGCAGCAGCGTCAGCGAAGTGAGCGTGTACAGGTTGATGGCGCGGCCGAGAACCGACGCCTTGATCGGGATACAGCACAGAGAGAGATGCGTCAGGCCGATCCCACGTGTGGCCTGGATGTAATCGTCGCCGACATGGTCGCTCTGGCCTGGGCTGGGTGGGATCGGGGGGCTGGGAGCTGATATCCAGCTCAAGGGACGGATTCTAATCCCGGAAATGAAGTAGGAGGTATGGAGATCCAAGATATGGTCGACAGGCTCTCTGTGGAGCAGCATGCCCGGCGAGTTGCTGGATGTGGCGTATCTGACCAGGGCCGGATGCTTAGGGTCGAATAGTTGCTCCAGCAAGTGAGCCTGCCAGTTCACTTCGTCGAAGATGAGCATCTCCATGGCATTATGTGCGATGTCGGGAGAATTGGTGCCTGGAGCCATGGTGGATAGAATATAGTCCGGATCCATCTCCACGAACGTCTTGCGGATTGAGCAGAGCGAGAGCGCTAGCTGGGTCAGGGTGGACTGGCAGGCTCTGATGCAGTGTGCGAGCTCCGCCACGGCATACAAGTCGTTGATGTCCAGCACCTCCAGGGACTTCAGCCCCGTGAAGAGAGAGAACCGCGGCGCCGGAGGGACCAGCGCCACGCGATGCGTGGCGTGGTGGCGGTTCCGCTCCTCCATGGATCTGAACATGGTGTCTAGATCCCAGTATTGACCGGGCGAGAAGCGCATGAACGCCGCCAACTGCATCTGCCCCGTGACAACGATCGGGTTTGGGCCGTCCTTCCCGAGATATATCTGTGTGTACGTGTGCGGGTCGGCGGCCGACGGACTGCTCTTCAACCGGATGGCCAGCTCTCTCAAGCCGGGACATCTGTGCAGAGCCTCGAACACGAGCCGGCCATGACGGGGCCCGCTGGAGCAGCGGAAGGTGTGCAGCTTCGGGGCTCTGCTGATAATCAAGGAGAGCTGCAGGTTCTGCTCGTGATTCTGGTAAACCTCCACGAGCGGGGCGTGGTATGCGGAGAGGCTGCGATACTGTTGCCGCGGCGAATCGAAGCGAAGCGTGGTTATATGGCTTGCGTAGTCGTACCGGCTCCGACAGCAGGTTTCGAGAAACCTCTCGAGCCGAGCCTCCGGACCCGGCTGCCACTCCATGTGAACTACTCGGTACAACCGGTCGGCCGCTAGGACTTGGAATCGTCTCGAGACTCTACACAGATATTGAACAGTGGCCACCGAGCACTGCCGCCAGGTCTGGAGTCAGTATACATGCAGAAACAATCTATCTGCAGATATCACATGCCGCCGGGTGGATCGTCCACTTACATAAGCTATGATTTCCAAGATAACTTCGCTCGGGAGGTCTTTGAGGCCGGGCCGTCCCGCGGCTGGTGGTGGTTTAGCGGCAGGAGCCATGATTGTCGGGATGGCTCTGATTATGTGACTGAATGTGTAGAATGTTCAAGAATAGAATAGCAGGGAGAGAATGCTTGAGAAAACGCCCCAGAGAGAAAGTTGAATTGGAGGAGAGATTTGAAGCTGGGATTGAATCTCGATCTTAGAGAGAAAAGTCTGTTCTTATGTCTTTATGTCTCCCATGAGGGGAAGGAAGGCATAAATATAGGTATATATAATGAATCTGAGCCGAGTCAGTTCGGAAGAAGAGAAGAGGGAGAACATGAGGAGGTAACCGAAAATGTGTATGTATATAATTGTTTAGCCACTCCAACTACTTTACTAGCCATAGAAACTGACTCTCTTTTGAGGGGAAATACTTTATATAATCCTGAGGGCTTATTCCTGGAAACGGGCCTTATTCCCTTCTTACATTGATTGCGCTTATGAAAGAAGCTATGAAAATCTCCTTGCGAAAGAATCTGCCGGAATTGATGTTGTGGTGATGCTACTCTACCCATACAATCTTGGTGGATCACTGTGATCACGATGGATGTCGTTGGCTGAGAAGGTCACGGATACCTGTCAAACTTGATAGGATCCATAATTTCAACAGGGATGTCTATGTATCTTCTACCTTTTGTGGGCTTGTGAGAGATAAGATCTAACCCTAGCCCTGGAAGTTTGGGTTATTCAGCCCTTGTGGAAGGAACGACCTCTGCTGAGACAACTCCGCGATTTCACATTTCTTAGTAACCGACTGCTTCGGAATTTCTCCTGATATCAACTTGTCTTCGTTTCTCTTCCAGAAGCTTCCTCAGTGTGTACGGACATGCTTATACACTCTCTCTCTCTCTCATCACAGGCCAGTATGCCTGAAGTTTCAAGATCCTGCAAAGATTTTCAGAGATCCCCTAGATTCTCACAGATCGTGGAGATCACCTCGATGAGTCGGTCACTCTCCGTCTCTTCACTAGACATCACAGAAAAGAGCAGCACGGCTCCGCGACTCTACCGTTTCAATCGTGTTCGGCCGTGTTTCCCCTCGATCCAGCATGCGGTGCATTCCTCATAATATCATCAGACAGTCATTGAGAAGACAAGCACGGCTCTGCGTGTCTCTGCATAGTTGGGCTGCAACGCAAACAAAGCAGCGAACCCAGCATTCACGGCCTGACACGTGTGTTCACCGCCGGTTGGTCGGACGGCCTGACCGGAACAAGTCTCCGAACTCGCTCCCATGGGACTACAGTAAGCCCGTCTCCCCCCTTCCCCTCAACCCGAAAGTAATCACAGCCCAAGTATCCTTGTCTCTGAGCTATCTATCTGCCCTCGCTCTATGCTCGTGCTTCTGATATGTAGACTGTGGAATGCTGAGGCAAACCAACAGAAGACGACACGGTCCTGCGTTGGTTGGCCCGAACCCCCCCGCCAAAAACGCTCAGATCAGTCCCTGACCCGGCCCTCAGGAATGGAGCCACTATCTTATCACCCTGCCCCCCCGATGTTGGACACCTCTGCGACATCCCTGTCTCCCTGCCGGAGCGGCAAAAGGAAAAAGGAAAATAAAAGAGAAGATGCTGTTATAATTGGGATTGCACCATGTGCCCCGTGCATGGTCCTTAGCACAACACAAGCAAGCTTAGGGCCTTTCTCTTGTCCTTTCTGTCTATTGTCTGTCGGATGATCTTTGCCACCCACCCACCCCCATCCAACAATGGCATGAAAGCCCTCTTGTTTAGGTTTGGCTCGGTATTGTTCACAGTGCTAAACTAGCTACACTCAGGAACGAAGGTAGAAGACTCAAGCGACACCGCTGGCCTCTCGGAAGCGTGGGATTTGCCGCGTCGATTCCTGCATGTCCGAGTGCCCTTCTGACTGCTGCCGATCACACTTCGCCCAGCGTGATCCGTGCCCACAAACGCGGCTTCTCTCGCTTTCGACTCTCTAGTTCTGGTGGCCTTGACTACATGTAGTCCGGTCGAGAGACGTTGCAGCCGGATATACACGACTTAAGCTCGGTCGCTTCTGGGCTGACGTTTGTGTATGCCGGTCTTGCACGGGCTGAAAAACAGAAGAGACAAGAGAGAGATAGGGACTGTTTCTCTTCCGGCTAGCCACGACTGCGATGTCTGGGTATTACGTTACGCTGTGTGCATCTTGTGATGAGGCAGCTGGCACCATCCGGAGGAGAGGAGTCATACACGGACATGGCTGAGAAATCCAACGAGGGCGTCAGGCCTAATCAGGCTCCACATACCAGCGGCAGCGTCTCTGCAGCGGCCTGAACGGCAAACGGACAAGAAACATTATTTCCTGCAAGTGTACCACCCTTCGGCCTTCGAGTCGTCGTGTGAGCGTGTGGTGATTGGGCTTGTCCTTCCTCCGTCAGAGAAAGACATGTTCGTCCTTCCCTCCCCCGGCGCTGATATATCTTTAAATGCCACCTCCGTCAGTGTGGCTGATTGTCTCTTTGCTGGTCGACCTGTGCTTTTGGGTGATGCTACACCACAGCCTCTTGGCCGAACCGAGTGTGGCAGTCAGTCCTACACATTGCCTTACTCTGCCATCTTGTGGTCGTATTTGGCTGGTGCAGCGCACGGCGCGGTTAACGCGAAATGACAAGTTCTGCGAGGTGATCAGCATCAGCCGTGGAAGATCTCTCTTTTTTTTTTATTCTGCTCGGGGCTAGTGCCGTTCAGACATATGCTTAGGAATGCATATGCGCAGCTGCGTGAGAGTTCTCTGGTGATCTCATTTCTGGGGCTTATTCCTGCTGTGCTGCTGGCTACAACGGCTCAGGTGCATGCATATGCATGCATGCATGAACAGCCAAAAGAAAGAAAACGACAAAACGGAAAAAAGAAAGCAACATAATGGATGAAAAAACTGCACAAATCCCACCACAAGCCTAACCGCCTATTTGCTATACAGTGAGCGGTCGCAGTCTGAACCACAGTACGGAAGAGCAGGAGAAAAAGAAAAGAAAAGAAGAAGAAGACAGAAAAAAGGCAGCAAAAGAAAACATGACGGGGAGAGCAAAAACACCCTATCATTCCCAGTCCCAAACGACTGGGCGGAAATCGGATGAGGACCCAAACCAAGAGAGACAAAATGCAACCACACAGACTCCACACCGCACTCGCTCTCTGCGGCCACGATCCGGTGGGTGTTTGGATTGTGACGGAGGGGGCGTGTGTGTGTGTGCGTGCAAGGCCCATTACCCGCGGGTGCGAGAGGACGAAAAACAGAGAGTGAGGAAGTGGGGGAGAGGGGCAGAGAGTGACTACTTACATGGACATGTTCATGAGCCTAACCGTTTGGATGCAAGATGCATATGCAGTTGTTCTGCAGTGGCTGTATCGAGCCATCCAACGCGGCGGGAGAGCGCCACTGGCGAGAGAGCAGGAGGAAGAGACACGCAGGACAGGAAAGAGAGAGATGGGATCTCTGCTTCTTCATTTTCCCCCCCTCTCCCCTCACTCTGCCACATGAGCTCTCTCGTGCGGAATACTCACCTCCAGCATTACCCCTCTTCTGCCCCCCCTTTCTGGGCAGCAGACGTCGTCATACATCCGCCAGCTTGAATGGCGGGGAAAACATGTCGTCGGTCAGGACGAGGATCGGATGGGGGGCAGGGTGTGATTGAAGGAGGTGGACCCGAGCAGAGAGAGAGAGAGAGACAGAGAGAGATGGAGACTCGCTTAAGAAGATGGTTGACATCCAGCTGTCAAATATCAGACAGCTGTCTCTCTTTCCCTTTCGCTGTGTATCTGTGTCTTCTCGCTCTCTCGCTCTCTCTCTCTCTCTCTCTCTGTATCTCTCGCGGTCTTCGTCTGTCTCTGGCCTAGCTGTCTAAAGCTGCACCACCCAGTCTGTGAGCCCATGCCGCTCGTCTGCAAAGACTTGGCTGGTGAAACAGCGAGGCAGACTGCGGCTGGCTGTCTCTGTATTCGTCTCTCTGTACCCGCTTACACACACTCTTTCTCTCCCGGCCGCCCCCGGGCCTTCGCTCGGAGGATTCGCGCGTTCACCAATGTGACAAGTGAGAGAGAGAGAGAGAGAGAGGCCGCGCTCTCCGGCCCCTCCCCAGCTGGGGCTATATCGATGTGGTCCTATTGCATGTACCCAGCCAGACTTCAACCCACATGCGTCGACCGACATGTATTTCTCATATGTGCACCTGCAAGAGTGCGTGATCCTCCCTCCCCCTCTCTTCTCTCTCTGTTCTTCCCCCTCTTCGCTTGCACCTGCGCCCGATAACTCTTTTTTACCCCCCTTTTTCCTCTCTTATCCGCTCTCTATACTTGCGTCCTCTGCAGGTTCTTCGTTACTGGAGGGGCGTCTAGTGTTACTCTCGTTGGGCATGATGCGGTGCTGTTCCTTTGGGCTTGGTTTTTGGCTGGTGCTGCGGACGGCGTGTGGGTGTTCACAGCCGTGCGCAGTCGGCTGTGAGGTGCAAAGATATGTGCGTAGGTCGAGCCATATTGAGATAGGGGACAGACCACAAACCCCCAGAAAATGCATAAGCTGCGGTGTTCACGGTACATAGCATGCTCAACACGTATTTGCCGTCAGCATTAGGCAGATGTGAAGATTGACAGCCGTCGGCGGGGACACTTCAGGGGGCGTGTATCAAGCCAGCAGATATGACAGCCGATTTCTCTCGCCTCTTAGTCGCGGTAGCCGGTAGGGCTAACACCAAGATACACTAACCCACTGAACCGGTGTATGAGTACATCGAGCACCCAGAGGGCGAGACCGAGGGATCTACGAGAGGGGTGTGTGGCGAGCAAAACCGGCCACGGGTGACGATTCCGCAGACCCCCAGCGGTGGGTGTCTCGGTACAACAAGCACAGCAGCGAGCGAGTCTCTCTTAAGTCCGGCGGTAGAGACAAGATAGACACACCCCCCAAAGGAAAAGAAAACAGAAAAAAAGAAGAGAGAGAGAGAGAAACAGACAGCTCAGATTGATAGGAAGAAGAATGACACAATTTGCCGTCGGCCAGCGCGGTTGTCGTTCTCGTCACCAGACACACCGTTCTGACCTGGTTGCTGGTGCGAACTTCCAACCACTTACACGGAACACACACACACACACACACGCACACACACACACCCTGGGCTGTCCTCTGTGTGCTCTTCTTGCTCGAGGCTTGTTGCTCTTCGTGAACTTCCTGTGGCCCGCTCGTTCGTGCTCGGGTCCGACCACCTACGTAAGTGCTATCAGATGCTCATGTCCCGCCCTCCTTTCGTCTTCCTTTCTTCCCTCTTCTTTTATGACTATATATAGCTTGAGAAAAGTGTGAACGGTGAAAAGGCCCTTGCTGCGCTGGCTCCTATGAGCCGCAGTGAAAAAAGATGTTTGGCGGTCTTTTCTCTGTTCTTTCATGTATTCGCCACAGATTCGAAAAAACACCCACACGAGGCAAACTCCCCGCCCGTATACCAGAAGTAAGACTATCACACAGACCCGGGCTGATGTCCTCCAAGCCTCTTGGTTCACCTCTGCTCGTGTGTTTGTCGATATACACACACGGGGAGCGGAGGGGAGGGGGGAACTTCTGTAAACGTACAGATCGGCATTTCTCTTGCCTCTCTCCTTTTCCAGATGTGTTCCACGCTACACCCCAGCTGCTTGTCTGCTTGTATGCTCCCGCTGCTGCTGCTGCCGATGACACCAGACTGGTGTTCTGCGGGCTTGTATGTGCTCTCTCTCTCTCTCTCTCTCTCTCTCTCTTTTGCTGTTTTATATCTTTCCCCCCTCTCTGCTTGCGTGCCATGGCCGTCTCCGAGGAATGACTATATAAGGGGACGACGATGTCCCCCATTTTCTCGTCCATGAACTGTGTTGGCCACCAGCATTCCTGTCTCATCTTCAGTCTTCACAGTCTCCATCTTGGTATACTTCACACACACACACACACACATCTTCTCTACTCTGATATCCGGCTCCCTGCCCTGAACTTCTCTGTTCTCCCCCCATATACACCACTCCAACCTCCACCTCATCCCGACACAATGTCTTCCCAGGCCTCTGCTTCCCGCGACGACATCTGCTACTGCATCTCCGTCACGGGCGGCCACCTCGTCTCCAGCTGTTCGTGCTGCGGCGGCCACGTCCGGTGAGTTCCCCCAGCTGCACAGAGGCCCTCCCCTCAGGCTTACACGCGCGGGACACTGGCCGAAGTACTGACTTTTGCCGTCCCGGATCAAAGGACCCCTTGTCCCGGCTGCCGGGGCTCGCCCTGCACGCTCTGCAGCGGCAGCGGCATGGTGTTCTCTGCATGCCGGAAATGCAACAGCGCGGGAGTTGCGTCCAGCGGGGCCGGCGCGGGCGCGTCTGCGGCGTCGTCTGCCCGCCGCTAACGACCGTGGGGGCATGTAAGAGATGGCCTGGTGGTGGCTTATACACATGACGTTGAGGATCGCCGTATTCGGCGTGTGTATTCGCCCTGGCCTTTGGACTTCCGGCTATCCCATGATCCCCGGTCTCTTTCCACGGCCCCTCTCCGATGTCTCCGTGCCTTTTTTGCGTCTTTTGTCTATTTCTTTTTCTTTTTCTGTTTCTTTTTCTGTCTCTTCAAATCTTCCCTTTGCTCAGCCATCCATGCCTCGCTTAAGACAGTGGAGAGACATGCCAAACCACCGACTCGGACAACACCCTGGATAGTCCCTCCCACTAGCAAGAGGACACAATCCTTTCTCGCTTGCTGCATTCTTGTCTCTCTCTTTCCCACCGACTTTTATCCCGCTCTATCCCCTTTTCAGCCCCCAATCCGGCCCATCTGTGCAGCCCTGACAAGTTGGGTCTTGGAGACGACTCTCTCTCTCTCTCTCTCTCTCTCTCGACCTGTCTCTGAGACAGACCAAGTCTACTGCACCGGAGAGTCTATTAGAAACAGAAGAGGGACGTACACTGTCACACGACGGTTAGAGCAGCTAGATCGGGTTGGGAAGGCAGAGGCAGAGGCGGAGAAAAGGAGCGTTGGTTGGTCCAAGCTGTTGTTTCTTCCCCTCGGGCTTTTCTTTTTATGTGCGGATGCCGCGCTTCTTTTGTGTTGCCCTGTCTCAGGTTTGCCTTCGTTGAAGGGTTCTTTTGACTTTCTTGTCTTCACTACTGTTTTTTTTGTCTTGCTCTGCTTCATCTTGTTTCTGATCTTTTTCACACTGCACTTTTACACAAGACGCCTGCGACAGGCAAGGAATTATATCCCGTTCCCTCCCCCTTCCAGAGGTAGACAGTCACTCGCTAAGATGTGGATGCTGGATCACTGCATGCTTATTCGAGATATATCAGCTAAACCCCGAATAAATAAAGAACTCCCAATAGTTTTACCAAAATTCTCTCTCTCTCTCTCTCTCTCTCTCTCTCTCGTCCTCCATGTCCCCCCCCCTCCTGCACCTGGCCTAGTGCCGTTAACCGTAAGAAGAACTGTACTCCCGTAGCTGCTTGTTTATCTGATACGCTGACCGAGAGAGTGTGTGGGGCCAGATAGTAAACGGGAGAGAGAAATAGTTAAAAAGCCGTGCAGATAGATTGACACCAAAAGAGCATGGTAAACATTGTTCAAGTGCGTATTAAAAAAAAAGTATCCTTTGGGTCGGGCCTGGGGAAAATGGAACTTCAAACGGAGAGACCGGACATGGCCAATAGTCGAACAGACTATAAGTGATATCGATATGAAAGTGGACAGCATTTTGGGGGGGGGGAGGGGGACAGTGATCGTTGGTACGGCTTCGCTTCCTTGGAATGTATTGTGCATAATCCTCGAATAGCGTGCGGCATATGTGCGAAGTTCTGTCCCACACACAGACACACACACCACACAGACGCATACGCATGCACGGTAGGAATTCACCCTGCAGACCGGTCATGCATATATCAGCATCATATAGCTCAGCGAATATTCCCAATCCACGTGTTCACCGTCCCCATCCACTTGCTTCCACGTAGGTGAAGGGCGAAAACAAGACCACAGGAGGGCCTCAAAAACAGCCGTCCCTCCTTTGCCCCCCCCTCCTCTCCACCCTCTCACCGATATGGCATGTCCAAGACGACCAACCGTGAGCCCGAGCTGGGCCCTGATCACACAAGACATCTCTCGTGGACTTTCATCCGTCTTCTCCCGAACCGGAACGTGCTGCGTGTCAGGCAGGCAAAGAATGTTCACGCCTGCCGTACAACGCGAACCAGAAGGCAACGGGCCATTTCTGACGAACTGCCACGTTCCACGATAGGACAGTAAGAACTTTTTTAACCCTCTGTCTGCGAACAAGGCACCACTGACTTTGCCCACGCCCCCCCTCTTTCGTCTTTTGATCGTCTCGGTAGTCGAGGGGGGGTTCGGACCGGCCAACGAGAGCAGAGAGAGAAAAGAGAGAGACGACATAGCATGCGGAGGGTGATGGATGAATGAACTCAAAGAAGAGGGGGGGGCATCAAAACGAGAGACATCCTCTCTGTACTCCCCCAAAAGTCTCTCCCCCGACGACGACGCAGCATCACCAACCAAGGTCCAGCTCGGCAAAGAAAACAGTCAGAGGAAAAGCACCTTGCCGCATGCAGTAGCGCCTACAGGATCGGGGGGAGGGGGGACGGGGGAGGCGTGGCCTGCATTGCACTTCTTCGTTTTTTCCAATGCTTTTGTTCTCGGGGTGGTGGGTCGGTGGGTTGGAAAACGCCACATTTTGAGGGCTGTATCTCCTTCGGGTTAGGTCTCGCGTTTCTTATCTTTTTCCTTCCGTCTTCTCGGCTGGTTTTGACGTCTTCTCTGGCAAGGATGGCGGCGCTTTTCTCGTCTTGTCTCTTGTTTTCAGCTGCCTGCGGGTGCTCGCATGTGCAGACCCTAAACCAGAGACAGACAGCCGTCGAAGTGACACCGGAGCTGAGCAGACGGCCACGAGACATCAGGGCAGGGAAAAAAAGAAAGAGAATCCCATACCCGAATGTGTGTGTGTGTGCGTGTTCACCATTCTTCCCCTCTGACACAGCACCGGTAAAAGCCTGTGCCACACCACACGCAGCACAGCAGAGAAGGATCAGCACCGCCTGTCGTCTGACCTATTTTGGAGGCCATGCCGTAGGGGGGCATTTCCTGTCCGACGAGAGCACAAGCGCAAGAGGAGTCGAGGTTCTGTACCTCCATCAGCTTTGAGCGAGCACACACGTAGACACACGCACACACGCAGCCTGAAGCTCGCCCGTTAACGTGCAGCCGGAGTCGGGGGAGGCAGAGCCGGAAAAACGACCACGCCTCAGCCTCCGGCCAGAGGAACACGCTCTGTCGTGGCGTTAGCGAGAAAGACACCGCAGCCCTCGCTTACCACGCACTTGCAAGGCACACACAGATTCTTCACGTGGGAGAAACACGGGGGGCAGAATTGCCGCCCGACTCTTTCTCTCCCTGTGCGAGGCTGCCTTGCCGGGGATGTCTGTGTCCTGTGTCTATATGGCTGGCTGGCTGTCTTGCAAGGCTACGCCGTGGCTGGTGCTGGGGCGACGGAGACTTTCTTCTCTCTCTGCAGACCTTGGGTTTTCCGGCTGTCAACAACCCAGAGGCGTCTTCTAGGGCGTTCCTTTGCGTTTTCCCTTCCATGGTCTTCCACTGGTGTCAGACTGTGACGATGGCATGTTCCTTTTCCACGATGCTGCGCGTTGCCGACGTTTTGTCTCGTCTCGCCCGGTGCCGGGTCGGATCAGATAAACATCATGCTGACATATGGGGCTGGCGCAGATTTTTGCCCAAGAGACGAAGTTCCGAGGGTTACACCCAGGCAGCGAGTCATGAGGTCAGGTCTTCTGCCCCTGGGCTGAAGTCTGTCGATGAATCGGCGTTTGTCGGCGGTGGGGACCCGATCACGGAGGGCGTAACCCTAACCCACCAGTACATCAGAAGAGCATCATGAAGATCGCCAGACTCTCTCTCTCTCTCTCTCTCTCTCTCTCTTCCGTTGTTAACCTCGGCTTGGATGAAGGTGAGAAAGCGTATTGACATCCAATGTGTTTCTGCACAATGACGGAACAGATTGGAAATTTCCCGGTGATCCACAACCTGGAATTTTATAGGCGTATGCCATTAGCGGGGCCCCGATAGGCGCATCTCCCCTATAGCCGCATACCTCCAATTGTTGCATAAGCGCCGCCCTTAGTCATGGAGCTGGGTTTTTTTTTGCGGGACGAAGCCATCGTGCCTTGTTTTTCGACGTTTGATCGTGATTTCCGTGCCATCAATCCCGTCCAGAGTCTGATCATCGCTCTCAAAATCCCATTCCACGCTGTTTCTCCTTGCCTTTGGTGGCTTTGTATCTCAGAATGTCCGTCATTCTCTGTACTGGTGAGTCCTTTGTCCGCCCGTTTCCCCGTTCCGATGCCGGCCGTCGCAAGCTCCGCGGTGTCTCTCCGTCTCTAACTCTGGCGTTTACGTGCGAATATCGATAGCTGGCTACGATCACACGATCAGGTACATATGCTCTCTCCGCTCTCCAACTAGGTCTCCCACTGCCGCGTCCCGTAACCGCAAGAGACTAACTTCCCCCCGCCCCTCTCCACAGGTTCTGGGAGGCTCTCACCGGCATCTGCTCGCGCACGATCCAACACCCGGAATCGCAGGTCAACCGGCTCTGCATCTCGCCCGACAAACGCTACCTCGCCGCGGCCGGCCACCACGCGGTCAAGCTGTACGACATCAAGTCGTCGAACCCGAACCCGATCCTGCAGCTGGAGGGCCACACCGGCAACGTCACGGGCGTGTCGTTCCACTGCGAGGGCAAGTGGATGGTGACGTCGTCGGAGGACGGCACCGTCAAGATCTGGGAGACGCGCAGCGGCACCATCCAGCGCAGCTACTCGCACGGCTCGCCCGTCAGCGACGTGGTCATCCACCCCAACCAGGGCGAGATCATCAGCTGCGACCGCTCCGGCAGCGTGCGCATCTGGGACCTGGCCGAGAACCTGTGCTCGTACGAGATCAACCCCGAGGAGGACGTGTCGCTGTCCAGCGTGACCGTGGCCAGCGACGGCTCGCTGCTGTGCGCCGCGAACAACCTCGGCAACGTGTTCGTGTGGCAGCTCACCACCGCCGGCGACCACACCACGCTGATCCCCGTCACGCACTTCAACGCCCACGGCACCTTCATCACCCGCATCCTGCTCTCGCCCGACGTCAAGAAGCTGGCCACCTGCAGCGCCGACCACACCGCCAAGATCTGGGACGTCAACCAGACCGAGCCGCGCCCCAACGAGCCCGCCCAGCCGTTCCCGCTCGACGCCACCCTGACCGGCCACCAGCGCTGGGTGTGGGACTGCGCCTTCAGCGCCGACTCGGCCTACCTCGTCACCGCCTGCTCCGACCACTACGCCCGCCTCTGGGAGCTGCAGAAGCAGCAGGTCATCCGCCAGTACAATGGCCACCATCGCGGCGCCGTGTGTGTCGCTCTGAACGATTACTCCGACACGCGTTAGTGTCGCTCGCGCCTGTAGTTGAGCAGCAGCTACAAGCGCAGCCGCAGTCGTGGCTTCTTCTCTTTCGGCTTCTTTTTTCTCGCCTTTTGCTTTTCCTCAACATTGATTTTTATTAACGACGGCATGATGCATTTTTGTTCAGGCCCAGGCTTGTACTGCCTTTTCAAAGGGAATGTGATTTCTTCATCTGTTCTATCTGGATTCTTCTGTTTTTCCGAGCTTGCGCAAATGTCTTACGGTGGTTGTTTTTTTGCTTCTTATGATTCTTTGGCGTTTGGGACTCGGGTGTGTTGTTCGTTGTGGTCTATCTCGGTAGCAAGTGTCGTCGTCTTGCTCATACTATACCAATGTAACCGGGGAGAATCCGATCGGCTTCATTGCAGGGAATATATATTGAAGGGATACCAAAATGAACATGATGACTCTATACAGGTGACAATCCAGTGCAATACCCGACATACACAGACAGAAACGCCCCCTCCAAGCCTGACAACCAAAAGATCAGGAACCGAAGTTACCATCCTTCACCCCACTCATCGTCCTCGGCATTCTGTCTCGGCTTCAGATCAATCTTTTTGGCCGCCGGTTTGGCTGTCGAGGCCGCCGACACCGTGCGGGACGCCAGCGGTTTCTTCGCTGCAGCACCCGCGGCCGCCGGCTTGGCAAGCCCCTTGGGCAACGGCTTCGCCATCGGGTTCTTCTTCTGCGACTGCGCCGCCAGCCAGCCCGCAAAGTCCGGCTCGCTAGCATCATCATACGCCGCGAAGCCCCCCGGGGCGGGTGACACGGGCTTGCTTGCCGTTCTGGACTCGGTCTTCTTCGCGGGCGGCGACGCCTGGCCCCAGCCGTCATCGCCGTCGGCGTTGTTACTGTCGTCGTCCATGTCGCCCATATCTCCCCACGCCGCAGCGGCATCGTCGTCGTCGTCATCCTTGTTCACCGAGGCCGAGGCCGAGTCGCCAAACGCTGCGGCCGCCCCGGATGATGATGCGCGCGACATCGGCGGCGGAGACTTGACGGCCTGGCGGTGGAGGGCCGAAGCGGACGACATGGCGGGCTTGGCCATCGGGGGCCGCGGGGACGTGGCGCCAGATGCAGTGCCGCCGCCGCCGCCGTTGGCTTCCAACATCTCGCCCGTGGCCGCCGACAACTTGTTCGTGAACGACGAGATTGCCCACCCGGCCCATCCGGCGCTTGCCGCCGCTTCGCCGGGTTGCGGCGTCGACATGCGCGGGGTTGTCGAAGTCTCTGCACTGCTCGGGGGTGGCAGCACCGTGTCGGGCATGTTCGCCGCCGCCTTGCGGATCTTCATCATGAATACATCCATGGTTTTGGTGGCCTGTTCGCGGATCGGTTTTTCCTTGTCGATCAGCAGCGGGCACATGGCAGGGAGGATGCGGGTGGCTGTCTCTTCTTCGGTGAAGTACTCGGCCGTTGCACCCAGAGCCATGAGGGCTGCGTTTCGTGCGTGAACAAACGGATCACGTAGAGAGCGCGAGAACGCAGCAATCAGCACCTTGGACCGAGATGAGGTTCCGAGATTCTTGGCAATCTTTCCTAGACAGATTGTGGTGTTTGTACGGATGCCGGGCTGTTCGTCGTTGGCGGTTTTGGCTAACAGCCGGAGCAGTTCTCCGTTGACTGTGCGGTCGGAAAGTTTGTTAATGATGGTTAGAACCGACTTGAGCGTTTGCTCTCTCACCACCGGAGCAACGTCAGTGAATCCGGTGACCTAGAGACATAGACAGGTTAGACATGTGGTTCGGAAATCTCAGGGGGTCCAGCACGACAACCTACAATGTTCGGAAAGATCTTGTCGTTGACAACTTTCTGTGGTAAGCGGTCGATGATCAGTGGCAAGCTGTCAAGAAGCGACACGCGCAGGGCGCGGTCGGGATTGCCGAACAACCGAATGATAACAGGAGTTGTTTTCGAGTTGAACTCGTCGTCCGAGAGCTTGGCCACGATCTTCATGGCAACATTCAATGCCTTCGGACCACCGCCGCCAAACTCTATCGACTTCAACAGCTCCGGTAAGACCTTCATTTTGAAGAATTCTTCGGGGAAGTCATCGGTCAGGTTGTTCAGGTCGTTAAGGAACTCCTCTCGCTCGTCGGGGGACTTCATGCCGAGGGTATCGATGCCTTCGGTCAGCTTGATCAGGGGGGTATCAAAGAACGCATTTGTCCGCGAGCCCTGGTCGATGAAGTGGCTGATGGTCAGCCTCGCTTTGGGGTTGGTGTTGACGAGGCGTTTGTAGCCGGCCTGCATCGTCGGTGGCACATTCTTGGTCTGGCCGGCCTGGTCGGGGCCCGTGAAGTCGCCGTTGAATGCCTCGAAAATGAGGGTGCCGAAATTATACGAGTCAACGGCCGAGTGTGGGCTCTTCTTTATGGCATGCCAGCCGTTTCTCGCCAGTTCGGGAGGGGTGTATCGCGCGGAGTCGGGGACGAGGCTGCCGAAGGTCTGGTTTCACGTCTTGGTTAACAAGAAGCACGCGACGTGGTCAGGGGAAAAGGTCAAGCTTACATATATTACTGCCTCGTCGTCCTTCACACTGCTGAGAACGTCGAAGCCTCCCAACTTCCACTCGCCGCTTTCCGAAGTGTATATGGACGCAACCTTCAAGCTACCGTGTATCGACATGGCATCTCCATTGATGAATTTGAGGGTTTGCTGGAGCGTAAAACGCATTAGCAGCCGCGCAAGATCGCACATCAGACGGTGGGAGAACATACAGCAACCCCATACAGCCCCCATTTTATGGTCTCCGGGTTCAAGCTCTTCCGCTTGATATGCCATCGCAGTGGCACGAGCCGTTCGGTCGCAATGTAAATATAAGTGTCGGTCTAGAAGAAGAGGCGCGGTTCGTTGGTGTCAGTTCACTCAGTCTCAAACGCGGTGGTGTAAAGATCACATGGCTGGATCGGGTAGCTACCTCTACTGTATCGAGCACCTTGATCACGCCGGGATGTCGGAGGGTTCGTAGCTTTCGGAGGGCGTTTCGCGCAAGCGGGAGACGAGACCGGTTGGCCGTGACATCGAACGAGAAGATGCTGCAGTTGGATCCGTCCTCCTAGAGAGTGTGAAGAGACACCAGTTAGAGACGAAGAGCTACACCGTGGAGTACATGATCGCGTGGCGGTTCCATACCTTCCTTGTCCCGTTGAACAGCGTCCAGATCGACTGATCAGCATCGACCTTATCGCCGAACGTGTACGGGAACGGCGGCCCGGAGGCGATAGCCGAAGCTACGGCGGAACGCAAAAAATCCATGTGCCGTGCAGAATTGAAAGAACGTGGAATATGAGTATAAAAATTAAAATAATGCCAGATCTGAGAAGAAAAGCTCTTGATCTGAGTTCAAAAGGGGTCGAAAGATCGATCTCCCGAAGTGTTTCTGATCGCCCCGCGCTAGATTTCTTGCAGGGAAATCTCCAGTGAGCTGCCTCTAGGCGCGACAGACGCGAAAAGAACAGCTATTGCGTTTGGGGGGCAGTTTTGCCGCCTAGAGGGTCTTTTAACCCTAACCCGAGCACAATAAACGCGATTCCGGAGTCACGAGTTCAGCAACGTTGCTCCACCATCAAACGAGCTCATCTATAGATGTATAACCCTCATTTACGTCTAGCATCGTCTATAAATGCATCGCGTTTGCGCTGACCCAGCCTTTCTCGATGACTCCCACCATCTTCTGGGTAATTGCGACTCCACGCGGAATTTCATGGCCCCCAATATGATCGAGTTCCACGCGCCGGTTTTCCTCCCAGCAGTCCCGTAGCGCCAGAGATTCCACCAGAGACTCGTCTTTAGCACCGCATATGTGCACAGTGGGGATCTGGATCTTGCGCAGCCGGCTCCCAGGAGCTGAGAGCTCTTTGGCCGTGATCCGCGACCACGCCGTTCGCGGGGGTAGTTCAGAGACGGAAGAGCCGGCGACCTTGCTCACAGCTTGGTCGAGGTCCGCTGATGTTTCTGTCGGCGCTGGTTGGGAAGACCCCGCTGTGTGGACCCTCAGTGCACTGCTTCCGCAGATGAAGCCCGCCAGCCGGAACAGCGGCGGCGCGACCGGTCTGCAGCTTGATGGTCCATGATGACTGCAGAAACCAGCGCGGCTCCCTAGGAGAAGCATACGCAGCCGTCAATTGGGACGGATCAGCTGCGTCGCTTTGCCGTGGCTCTCAGTGCCACCAGTCACCCAGTACCAGGCCTTCCTTGTATGTGGACTGATTGAAGACTTCATGGATAGCTGAGTCGGGATGAATGGCTGTGAGTAAGTTGGACGACAGCCGTGTGGTTCCAACGTCGCATCTGATCATGTTGTGGCCGAGTTAGATGAAGCACCCAAGACTTTGAATGGGACCCCATAACTTACCCGGAGCTGCATCGACATCATACTCGCCCTCAAAGAACTCAAACTCGTGGTGTCTTCCTAATGCTTTTTGGATTGGGCCTGGACGGTTTCAGGGAATGTCAGTTGTTGCACGTATATCATATAATCGGCTAGGTATGTATGGCTGTCGTACCAAGCTAGTACTCAGATATCTGTTGTAGCGGGTTAGCTACTCTCATCATCACCAAACCAGAACTCCCGGGGTGTGCTTTCATCGGCACTGGTGTCCATACCATGCAAGCACATGAATCTCATCTTGAGCAGTGGGTTTCCGGTGTACACAGTTCAGTGGAGGATACAGGTGGAGAGACGAGTATGACAGATAGGAGAGAGAAGTTGTATAGGGTGAAGAAACTCTGTCGTCGCAGTCAGATCTCTTAGAGCTCTCTACAGCAAAGGGAATGAAATATTCGTCCCTGGATATGAACCCATACAGTGATGTTCATCCCGCTCGCATATACTTCTCATCAGTTCTGCACGTTGATCAGTGATGGCCATCTCACCGATCTTCAAGGCCAGATATCTCCGGATATGTGAGCCGTCTATATAGAGACGAAAAGGAGTATGTTGGACAACCTAATGGTCAAAAGGGGCTGAAACAAGGCCGCTCTCAGTTTGTCATGTACGTTGTCATATCTTGATGACATGACACATGTCAGGAGGTTCGTAAATGACACCAGGCAGACATGCCGTGCCTCCACATTCCAAGACGACTTGAGACACATAACTGGAACAGGAGCAGGTAGTTCTAGACAGCGGATGTGTACTCCTCCCCGGGCAAGTGAACAGAGTCCACTCTGCCGGGTCCGAAGGTCCGACGCTGACAGTAAGCATATCTTAAAGCTTACTGACGCCCCGCTGAATCTGGTCCGGCACGACACCACGTGAGATCCGACACGGAACTCCTCCAGAGCGGCCAAGGTGCCCGAATCTTGCACCTACTAAGCAGTTAAAACTGGCTCTTAGGGCTGACCTGATAGATACTGTAATACTACCTCATGTCAGTCTGACGTGCGTTGTGTGTCCTCCCATCGAGGGATGATCGCAATCGGCGTTCGGTCTCTGCAAGGTTGTCATATCTCTTCAGCCCCCAACCCCCGCGGACTCTATTGGAGCAACGGCAGGTACCCATATATGTCTCAGGGGTGGTCGTAATATAGTCAGTCAAGCTTTCGCGGCCAATACCAACTGTACGTCTCCCGTCAGCTACGTGTTCTCTGTACTTATACTGTTCATCATTCAGCCTTGGCATGCCATTCTGATTGAGGGGACAAGTACTGCTGACTCTTGATAGCAACCCATGGTGCTATGCGTGCAGATCCCGGATATCAGTAGACCAATATCAAGCAAGGGCTGTACCATCTAGGAGCCGCTCAAGTATGCATCGTAACATCCATCTCCCATAAAGAGCATCAGGTCCCATCAGCAGTCTATAGTTGCATTAGCCAGCACCCTCATTCGGACTTCGTAACCACATACCTTTCCCTAATCAATCAACCTGGCAACTACCACTGCATCAGCAAGTCCTTTGTCCAGCCTAGTCCTGAACGCGTGAACTTACACCACACTCCAAGTCAACTTACCAACTAAGTCTCCGAGGCTTCATTTACTCGCGTACAACACTCTTCTATCAAGCAATGGACCCCCCTCAGTCCGATATCGATGCAATATGGGCCCAGGACGGCCAGGTCCCCATTGTGGTGGTCGGCATTGCGTGCCGATTCCCCAGGAGTGTATCGAGCCCGGGCAAGCTGTGGGAATCTCTGGCCACGAAGCAGTCCGGCCGCACCACAATGCCCAAAAGCCGCTTGAACGTTGATGCGTTCTACCATCCCGATCCGGATCGCAACGGAACAGTATGTAGCAAGAGGTAAGGCCCCCTTTCCCATAAAAGTGGCCAGAAGAACTAACAGAACCGGAGTTTGAACAGTTCACCATCAACGCCGCCCAATTCCTTACTGAAGACATCGCCGCCTTCGACACCGCCTTCTTCTCCATCTCGCCCGCCGAGGCCACCGGCATGGACCCGCAGCACCGACTGCTGATGGAATGCGCCAAAGAGGCAACCGAGGCCACCGGTCTGCCGCTGACGTCCGTCGCGGGCTCCAACACTGGTTGCCTTGTCGGCTGCTTCTCGCGCGACTACGACGAGACCCTGACGCTGGACCGCGAGACTGCCCCGGTGTACGCTGCCACGGGTACTAGCGCCGCCCTACTCTCCAACCGCATGAGCCACTACTTCGACCGGAAGGGCCGGAGCATGACCATCGACACGGCGTGCAGCGGGAGTCTGGTGGCGCTGCACCTGGCGTGCCAGAGCCTGCGCACGGGTGAGAGCCGCCAGGCGATTGTTATGGCACGAGCAAGAATTTCTTCACATGATCATCTCTTCTTCTTCGTATAGTTGAGTCAGGGAAATTGCGAAAGTACACGCCACGATCGCGACCACTGTTGACATCATCATAGTTATGGACGCAGCCTGGCTTGTAACAAACTCCAAAAGGGTCTTTTCATCTTCGTCTCCGGAATTTGAAATCAGGAACGGCAGGCTAATCGAGTAAAGAGAGTATGGCATAATTAGCAATTCTCCATGTTGTGAAGTGGGCACTGGCGGACTGACATTACACTATGCATCTTATCAATTGAGCCTTATATGGCCTTCCACTCTATCCATATAATGGTGTTTGTGCGATGATGTTAGTAACTGGGCACAATCCAAGGGAACGAATCTCTTACAGGTTGGCCATCCTCCAAGCACCGATTCAGTGCATCTTCAGACTCAGTGGCGGCCGCCATCTTGAGAGTGATGGAGATGGTGATGGCAGAAGATTATGAAGCTGCAGGGGACGATGATGATGAGGAAGAGGAAGAGGAAGAGGAAGAGGAAGAGGAAGAGGAAGAGGAAGAGGAAGAGGAAGAGGAAGAGGAAGAGGAAGAGGAAGAGGAAGAGGAAGAGGAAGAGGAAGACTGAGAAAGGGGACAAACATGCCTCGCTGACGGAAATCTGAACAGAGCTCCTGCTGTTTCTTTGTCGAGAGCTGTCGTCAAGGAAAGAGCGCTCATGGTGTAGTTTCATAATCGCCCCTCCTGCCTTTTCTCCTTGGTCGCCGTCATTGGCGGCGTGTTTACTTTCGTTTTGGCAGGTGCATTCTGGGAAGGAAAGCATCACGATGCTTTTCCTCGCTTCTTAGGGTTACCGAATCGTCCTCACAGGTTGAGTTGGAAGAAATAGACACACTCGACCGGAGCTCTCTCCGCCCGGCTTCCGGACCGGCCTCCGACGTCCAACGGTGCGGTTCCCGGTTCTACGGCTTCTTGTCAAGAACAGGCGTCTTGCGTCTATGGTTTGTGAGTTTCTACCGACCGTATGCAGTAGTCCCGGAAATATATAGTTATGGAACTTATCGAAGGGAGTATAGGGAGTTGTGGCGACCACACATAGACCACTACGCCACAATGCAAAATGTGAACATGCTCCCTAAGCAGCAACGTAGTGAGTAGCTATATGCGATCCACTGCCGCAGGAGTGACACTGGTTTAGGGAGGTTCAGTGGGTTTCTTCACCCTAAAACCCCCACAATAACTGATGCTCAGTGGTGTCGCCTTGAAAGGTTGGTTTGCGTGTGAAGGGCGGTGAGATAGCTGTTTCACCGCCTTTATTTATTCTGCCGCCATTTTGACTCTTTTACGCGCCTGCTGTGTTTTGTTTGAACCTTCACACACAACTTCCCCCCTCTACGCACTTTGCTCTCCCGTCACCACATACCCGCTTCACGTTAAGCTGTTCCGGGAGTGAATCTTTTGTTGTCCGCTTCCCTCTTGATATCCGGCCGTTCATCATTGAAAGAAGAGGAGTATTACTCATCTCTCGGAATGGAACAGTACTTACGGGAATGGCGCCAAAGCGCGCTCAACAAGGCCCAGTACGATTCGGCCATTTTCATCGGTGATAAACTGTTTGCGTTGACCAGTAAGTTCCGTGTCTACTACATCAAATCGGGAGGTGATATGAACTAGGCTCTCCAGACTCCATGTCCGACAGCCTCCCGTGCTAACCCCCGTCATAGAAGACGATAAGGACGCCTTTTGGCTCGCACAGGTTCACTTCGCCGCCGGAAACTACACTCGAGCGCAATCTCTCCTGAACACGAACGATCTCATCCAACGCAACCCCTCCTGCCGATATCTCGCCGGCCACTCCCTCATCAAGCTCTTGCAGTACGAAGACGCTCTCTCGGTCCTCGGCCACACCAACCCCACCGAGCTGATCTCCACCAAGACGAACAAGCGCAAGGCCCAGCGATCCGGCTCGGGCACCACCGCCAGAAACGTGTCGGGTGCCATCGGCATCACTCACAGCCTTCGCGCCCACAAGGACAAGCATGCCGCGCACAATGGAGCCGCCGGCAGCAGCAGCCGCGATGCCGAGGAAGACGAGGAGCAGTCCAACCGCCGCTACGAAGCCGCCATGTGCTACCTTCGCGGCATCTGCTATGCGAAGCAGAACGCCTACGACCGCGCCAAGCAGTGCTACATGGACGCGGTGCGAATCGACGTGCAGTGCCACGAGGCCTTCCACCAGCTCATGGCCAACTCGCTGCTCTCGCCAGAGGAGGAGTGGCAGTTTCTGGACTCGCTGGACTTCGACTCGGTCTCGGTTCCGGGAGATGTGTCGGCCTCGCAGGAAGCTGCCGAGTTCACGAGAATGCTTTACACCACGCGCCTCTCCAAGTACCTAAACCCGGACGACATCACCACAGCCTATGAGTCCCTCGCTACTCACTACAAACTCGCCGACAACCCCGACATTCTGCTTTCCCGCGCCGATCAACTGTACACCCAGTGCCGGTTCCAGGACTGCCTCGATCTTACCGACTCGATCCTCAAGGTTGACAAATACAACTTTTCCGCCTACCCACTCTACCTGGCCTGTCTGTATGCGCTCAAGTCCACCAACGTCCTGTTTATCGTGTCCCACGATCTTGTCGACAAATACCCCGAGCAGCCGGTGTCATGGCTGGCTGTAGCCATCTACTATTTTTCGACCGGCAAGATTGCCGAGGCTCGGCGTTTCTTTAGCAAGTCCAGCATGATGGACCCGCACTTTGCGCCGGCGTGGATCGGATTTGCGCATACCTTTGCGACGGACGGCGAGCACGACCAGGCCATTTCCGCATACTCGACCGCGGCGCGCCTCTTCCAGGGCACGCACCTGCCGCAGCTGTTCCTCGGCATGCAGAACCATGCGCTTAACAACCTGGTTCTCGCGGAGGAATTCCTCAAGGCGTCGTACGACCTCTGCAAGACAGACTCGCTGCTGCTGAACGAGATGGGGGCGGTGAAGTACCACCAGGGCTACACTAAGGAGGCCGTGGTGTATTTTGAGCAGGCCATCAAGCTCGTGGAGGAGATGGATGGCGATCCCGACTCCGCGCTTGCCGCCCGCATCAACCTCGGCCACGCCTACCGGCGGCTGCGCCACTACAACCGCGCGCTGAGCGAGTTTGATGAGGCGCTGCGCATCGGCGGGCAGGACGCGGCCATCTTCAGCGCCAAGGGCCTGGTGTTCCTGGAGCAGGGCCGCCCCGACGAGGCGATTGTGGTGCTGCACCAGGCGCTGGCGCTGAACTCGCAGGACACCATGGCGACGGAGCTGCTCAACAAGGCGCTGGAGGAGGCCAAGGAGATGGACGCGTCGCACGAGGACGTGTCGGAGGAGATGGCCGTGTTTGAGCGCGAGCTGGCGCAGCTCAAGCAGGCGGCCAACGGCCCGCAGCAGGCCCGGCTGGCCCGCAAGGGCAAGCACACGGCGGCGGCGGCCGATCTGCAGGGGACCCCGGAGGAGATGGCGTTTGCTATGCTGCGCGAGCGGCTTTCGGCGAACCATGCACGCGGCGCGAACAGAGCAGCAGCGGCCGCGCGGGGAGCAAGAGACGGCGGGTCGTTGATGGAGATGACGGATGAGGAGTGATCTGGAGTCTCTCTCTCTTTTGACTCTTCTCACGCGCAAAATCAGCTCTCTCCATCGAACCTCGTTTGGGGGAAGTTTTTTTTTTTCCTTTCTACAAGAACGGCATGTATGACTTACGATTCTCATGAAACTATGGGACAGGCAACGGCGGTGGACATGATCGCCCTTTAGGAGTGGTTAGGGTTAGGGTTATGCATGGGAAGGACGGTTTTCATAGCAGGTAGTTGTTTTCTTCTTCATCAATACGTTTCCATGGCTTCATCGTTGATTTGTGCGTCTGTTTCTCTGTGACATGATGCATCCTGCTTCTGATTTCGGAGATCCCAGCTTCCATGCATTGGTCAAATGCTTCCGTCTCCCTCCTCTTTTCTTCCATGGCCGGCTTACGCTGTCTTTCTTTTGAAGTTCGGCCGTGTCCGGGACGGAGCCGGGGTTTAAGCTTTCAGCGCCTGGCTCCGCCTTGCTCAAGGCCGTTGCCTGGAAGAGTCAATATGGGCCGACATCTGACATCTGACGATCGTTTATTGGATGAAATCATATCGACGCCATTCGCTTGTCAACGCGTCCAAACCGTGATGGGCGTCGTTTGATCGGGTGATGCTATGTTCTGGCTCTCTGGGTTCGTATATTGAAAGGTGTTCCCGATTCTTCTGTTCATGACAGCGCATCTGGTACTGCGATAAGTTTAATTCAACCATCCTGCCCTTGTCTTATCTTTGACCCATCTCTGCTGTGATACCGAAGCATCTGGAGCTTCGAGAACTTCTAATCCAACAACACCTTCGAGTCCAAAATCTCGGACTGCTGTCTAACAACCACGTCAATCCCACTTCGACATTTCAACCATTTTCGCTTTTTTTTTCCGTCTTTGTCTCTTCATACCAAACCTCTGTCATGTCCCGCTTCTTCCCATCCTCCGAACAGGCGGAGGACCAGCAGCTGTCGCACACGCTGGTGGCCACCCACATAGCCCTGCGATCCGTCCCGCTCGGCGCGCCCCTCGGAGCGCTGACCGCCGGCGGGCGGCGGCTGGTCAGCCGCACCGCGCCCAGGCCGACAGTCGACACGGTGCTCAGAGCCTCGGGCACGGGCGCGCTGGCGGCGGCGGCCGGCATGGGCGCGTACTACGTGTACCGGCTGACGGCCGACGAGGCCGTGCAGTTCCAGGACCGCGCGTGGCGGCTCAAGGCCAACCGCGGGCAGACCGAGACCGACGACTGGACGGTGGGCGGCGCCGTCGGCGGCGTGCTCGGCCAGGCGGCGCGGGGGAGCCGCAGGGTGGGTGGTGTGCGGGTGTGGGTTGGCGCCGCCGCGATGGGCGGGCTGGCGGGCGTGGGCGGGTACATGGCCTGGAGGTACGGGCTCAATGCGGGGAAGTTTGCTGAGCGGTCCGAGGTTGCGTGAGCTGGACCGGGGGAGACTTCTGTCTTGGGGTAATGTGATCTGTGGGAGTGTGTACGATTCGGGTGGAACGGGGGCTTTTGCTTTTATCTTTGGAGTTTCTGTATACATCTGTTTGTGAGAAGTGTAATATGACGAATCTCCTCTGAGCTGGCTATGCGATTTCTGTAAGGTGGGGAGATGCCCCTGGGTGCTAAATCTGGGCGGATGTGGAAAGCCCAACATCCACACACACACACGTGGCTAACCCTAAGAGCCACACATTATCACCACCAGCCACGCCGACCGCTGCGCCCACACAACGCGTGCCTGCCCAGCACCGCCGCCGGCCCGGCGACAGCAACAGCACCCCGCCAGCGCCAGCTGCCGGCCACCCGGTAAATAAACACCAGCGGCACTGGAGTACACCTTATAAGGGCGTGTAGAGTTGTTGACTTTCGCCGAGAAGGCGGCTGGGCAGTACCCGGTTCAGGACAAACTCGTGCATTTGGTGGAACGGTGACCGACCCTGCTTGACACCGGCGAGTCGCAGGTTCGAATCCCCCCCGGGCGGGATTGGGCGATCGGATCGACGACAAAGAGATGTAGTCCTATCGAAGCTGGGCGGCGACCACCGGGTCGAACCAGCGGATGAACTCTTTTTTGTACTCTACAATAGTTAATATTCTATTTTATTTTAGCTTGGGATGTGGGATTGGGGATCGACTGAGGCTGGTGATGGTGAAGCTGGGTGAGGACTTGGTGATGATGATTTTTGGACGGCTTTTTATTTTTATTTTTTGTTTTTATTTTTGGTTAGTCGTTCGCCCTGGCATACCAGCAGCTAGCATCAACAGGCACTGCACGATACATCGTGTTGTATCTTGAACCGACTGGGTGTGAAAAGAAAAAAAAAAAGAAAAAAAGGAAGAAAAAAAAAAAGAAAAAAAGGAAGAAAAACCGGGAGTGTCGGTAAAGGGGCAGTCCTTCAGTGATGCCATCACGAACTGGCGTTTGTCGCCCACGAACCAAAACACACAAGTCACACAAACAACCCCCCCTTCTGGTTTGTATACCGGGCGCATGAAGATGATTTTGATCTACTCGAATTATCCGCTAATGGAAACCGTAAAAAACAAGCCCACCTCAACAACCACCGCCCCTCCCCTTGTTTCTTGTGATCTTCTCTAAGTATCCTATCCTAACAATGTCGTACACCGTCTGCACCAGTATACGCAGAAAAACGAGAAGAAGAAACCGTCTACTTCTCCACCGCCTCGGGAGACTCCGTCTTCGACGGCGCCTCTTCCGGGGACTTGGCCGCACCGTCCGACTCCGAGCTGGTCTTCGGCTCGGGTGTTGATGTGGTGGCCGGCGCTTCGACCTCGGGGGCCGCGCTGGCGATGGTCTTGCTCTCGATGATCTTGGTGAGATGCCCGCTGACTGCGTCAAACCCTGGAATCTTATTCAGGGTGGATCCAAGCAGTTCAACGTCTCGGAGCATGCTACAACAAACACACAGAAACCATGAGTGTTAGCACATACTTGTTTGCAAAGGGGAAGGGGGGGGGGAGGAGTAAACTGACCTTGCGCGACCAGCTTCCGTCTTCGGGTCCGCCGCGTCGTATGCATTTCCCAGATTCTCCTTGTAACTAGCAAAGACCGGGATAATGATCATATCGAGCGGCCGGTCGGGCATGTGCTTGGTGAGCACGCGGTGCAGGATCGCCGTTTCCTTCGCCAGCACCTCGGCGTATTGGTGCGGCTGTGCGGACACCTCGTCGGTCCAATCGGTGGCCGCCACCGACCGCGCAAACGCCGCCGCGCGCCGACTCATCATCTCTACCAGCTTCTGGAAGATGCTGTCCTGGTGCTCCTGCAGCAGACGGCGCACCTTGTCGAACTCGCCCATCAGCGTCGCCGTGCTCGACTGCCCGCCGCCGCCGCCAGCACCGCCACCACCCGAGCCTGATGAGCCGCCGCCGCCGCCGCCGCCGCCACCGGAACCGGAACCGGCGTGGCGCCGGACGAACTCGCGCGCGTGGGGGATCAGGGCCGCGATGAACGCCAGCGATTGGGCCGCCAGCGCAAGGTGCTTCGTGGCGATGTTCTTGAGGCCGGCCGACCGTGTGGCGCCAGCTCCCAGGATTAGCTGCGTGCACCGCGAGTTGAACATGTTCAGGAATGCAACAAGCGACGTCGCGATGTCGACGGTCATCGACGGAATGCCCGCGATCAACCGCAGGAAGTGCGTCATGCCGTCCAGGCAGAGAACCGCTGATGTGGGCAGCAAGAAAGTCTCGAGGTCGATGGTAGCCGTCCGGGTCTTCTGCTTCGCCGGCGCTGTACCGTTAGCCACGGCGGGGTCGGCTTCAGACGGAGGAGGTGCTTCTTCGGTATCTTTGGACTCGTCATACGGGATGTAGATCTTGGTGGTTTGCGCCCATACTGCCGGATCGTTCATACTACATTCCAGAACTTGTTCCAGATGGGTGACATCTCGCCCGGCAAAATCGCGGGCGTTCCACTTATCCGACTCCATTCCCAGCGCAAGCTTCTGGATCTCCATGTTGCCGTGCTCTTTGATATACTCCATGATGTGGCTGTTCACAACTGTCTTCAGACTGGTCCCGCCACGGCCGGAAATAGCTTCACATTCAGTGGCAAACAGGAGATTTAGGTTGAAGTACCGTAGGAACCACGTCAACGGCAGGTGGGTGCTTTGACCGGACCGCACGCGGAGGACGCGGATGATCTTATCATGGGCGGTATCAACAGCCTGGCCCAAAAGATTGCCCAAGTCTAGGCTGAGATGCATCTCCTCCTGGATTTCGAAATCCGAGAAATCTGGCTTGTCGCCACCAACGACGGGCGGCCGGCCGGGATTGGGACTGTGCAATGGGGACCGCATCGGCGGCGACTTGATGCCGGCGGCAGCTGCGGGTCCCGCCAATGAGCTGCCCACATCTAACAGCACCTTGGCCTGGATCGAGAATCGCCGGAGGGTTTCGGTAACGGTCACGTAGATTCGCGCAAGGAGGTCTTCGGCGTCGGAGGGGTCGAGGGCACGGAGATTCCGGGCGAGGATCGACGACTTCTCTTGGGTCGACAAGCCGCGGGAGCCAGTACCAACAGTCGAAGACGACATGACTGATTCGTTATCGTCGTCGTTGGCACTGGGCAAAGGGCGGCGCACGATGCTCCGGATCTCTCGTAGCACGCTTTCGCGGTAGGCCGACACAGCCGCCGCCACATGGTTCGCCCGGTGCAGTCCGAGAACAACGGGAAGCAGAGCGGTACGGAGCTCGGTAGTGGACGCCAAGTACGACGGAAACGCCGATTGTTCGCGTGTGTGGCCGCCACGTGCCCGGATGGCCATGTTGGTCCACCGCAGAAGAACATCGCTTGTCGAACACGAGTCGCAGTGGCGTCGAAGATCAGCAAGCAGTAGAGTCTGGAATTTTGATTCATATGCACGGCCGATCCTTAGGCGTAGACTGTTGATGTCGTTATCTACGCCTTGGAGGATGTTGACTCCTTGCAGATCAGTCAATCGAGATGGTGGCAGGCAAGCACTGCCCTCGCGTCCTAAACCGGCATCCTCTTCGCCTACTATCAAAGCCTCCAGAGCATCTATGCTCGCCAGTGCTGCCTCCAAGTTGCCCTCGTCCACCAGGGATTCGCAATATTCAACGCCGTCAACCACATACTTGAGCTGGATCATGGCGTCGGCGAGGATCTGGACATTGTCTCGGCGGCGTCGCTGTTGCATGATATCAATTCCGGTCTGCACAACCTCGGTGTCGAGAGCGGCGAGCTCTTTCCGGAGATTCTGTATCCGATCGACGGAATCAGACGCTTCCTGGTGGAGTTCGCGCAAAGATCCCAAGGCCGAGAAGAAGGTGGCAGATGCGGTGGATATCGAGTTGATGAGGTGAACCTCAACAGTATCCATGTACCACGAAAGCTTCTCTTGAAGGATAGCATTGGTGGCCAAAGCTTTCCGCGGGGCGACCGACATTCCGTTGTTCGACTGCTTGTCTTCGGTGGGAGGGACAACTTCGGACCGTTCGCTGACAACGTCAAAGGTTCGCGGGTTTTCGAGGTGGAAGTCCTCCTCGAAGTATACGTTCGGAATGGTGGAGAGGGGCGGCGGTCCTTGTTGGTGGCTGCGACGGCTGTGATTGGAGCTTGTTCGTCGGTACGTAGAATGCGGCGGGCCGATATCTGGGTTCGACGATATGGAAGATTTTCGAGTCGGAGACGGCCGGCTGCTCGGCCGGGGGTAGTGCTCGTCTCCCGCATCGGAGTCGTCGTCACGGCCACGCGACCTTACGGACTCTGCCTCTTCTTCACTCTCCTTTGCTCGTTGGAGTTGTTCGTACAGGGCACTGATCTGGGTTAGGTAGGGGCGGAAGTCGGCGGCATCGATATGGGGAATGTTTGTGAGGGGCACAGGAGGTATGTCTCGGGCGGTCGGGGGTTTATGGGCCGTCGATAACGGGGCGGATGTATGAGGCTGAAGGCCGGTTCGGAGAATGGGAGGTTGGAGAAGAGTCGAGATGGCTGTAGACACTGCGTATTAGCTAGGCCCAGGATCGGATAGTTTAGACACACGGGACATACCGTTCTGGCCGGACTCTACCAGGCCGTTGCTCCACGGCGTGTGTGAGGAATCAAGAGAGCCGCCTACGGAGTGGATGGAGCTTGCTGTCGAGCCTCGTCTCGCCATCTGGCCGGGCCGGAGCGAGCCTTGTCTATACATGGGAGAAAGGGGGGCCGTCTGGTTAGACAGGCAAGAACCAAAGGAAAGCTTGGATTCAAGCGGAATGGCCGTGACACGTGGGGTTGACAACGAAGAGAGAGGAGCGAGAACACGGGTGCCTAGCAGTACCTGGAATGATAGGTGTCATGACTTCCGCCGGGCGACGGAGGCATTCGCCGGTCGGAGGAGTCGCGCCGGGTCGGAGAGAACATGGTGGCCGAGATACGGTCGGGGGAGAGGCCGGAGCAGAAGGATCAGTGGGAAGAGGTCAACGGCAGAGCTATAGCACCAAGCAATGCAACTAAAGGAGCGAGCATCTACAATTGGCATTGATGCATATGAACAGCTATCCGGGGTATCATCGCTTAAGCAGAACTGAACAGAAAGAAGAACGAAGCTAAGAAGAGAACACAAAAATGGAACAAGGGTAGTTGAAACGGAAATTTATCACCTGCAACTCCCACCACATTCATCTCACTAAAGCCACATTTTTGGCCCACTTTTATTCAAGGCACATCCATATCCACATCGGAAAAAGTCCCAAGTACCTTTTCTTAATGTGCACACTCGAATTCTTATCACACACAGTATTTGGCCTAAATTTCCAGGCAGACACTTTTACTCGTGCACCTTTTGTTTCACAAAGTCACTCATAGTATGAATCACTAATAAAAAGACTTTTTATCATAACATTTAGTACCTAATTGAAAGCCAGAAAGCCAGAAAGCTCAGTAGCTAGAAAGTGCTCTTCTGCTAAGGAGAGATCTTAGATACTTGGTCATCTGATCGACCTGCGTGCGTGACTCTTCGTCTCATTCAAGTTCCTGATACTATGTTTGTTCTTCTGATTCCTGACACTGTCCCTGTTCCTAACCAGCCGCCTCCTCTTAGGACGACACAATTAGATCCGGACGCCAAAACCATCGTTAGCATCTCCCCCAGGCTCATCCAACACATCAGCTCCACCTTACAATGCTATAATTAGAATTATTTCCCATCAGAGGGCAAAAAGTTCGAGATGGCCATTAGGCACAGGGAGGCACAACAAGTACCACCTATAAAAAGGACAGAGAGACAAACTCCAGGTTCTATCAGATGGCTTGGCTTTACAGGATGGCATATTGCCGGAGATTACCCAGTATCAGTGGCACCTGTCACGTGGAGATACGCGCCACAGGGCCAGCCACACACACGCACCTGCATTGTGGCGCAAATCACTTAAACGCGACGTGAGACGCGTCCAAACGCGCTGGGGACGTGTTCAATTAAAGCCCCGGTTGAAAGTTTGTGCAGGGAGGGTTTCTTAATCTTTCACAATCTCTTGATACTTCATTCTTTGCCCCTCCTCCACATGTCCATGTCTGCCTCCTGTACCGACATCTGATTCTCTCCATACTTGAAGCACCAGAACAATCATCACTCTTCACCATCTCCTGGTTCTTTGCGTCCTTGCCACCCCGCACATCTACTGCCTCAACACCGTTCACCACCTCCAAAATGGATCGCCAGTCGGTGTTCTCGGCGCGGGTGTTCGATCCCGCTAACAGCGGCGCCACCGACGACACGCGCCTGCAGACACTGGCTGAGGCTCGCTCCTTTATCTTCGACTTCCGCCTTGAAAATCGCTTCGTGTACCGGTACGTATCGACCACCAGCGATCAGAGATAAGTGGCGGTGTGCACGATAGTGTATCTAACAGATGGGCGGCGTTCGACAGTGACCAACTGCGGGAGAATGCGCTGTTGAAGAAATACTACTGCGATATCAACGTTGGCGATCTCATCAACTTCAACCCAAACCTGGCTCATCGTCTAGTCACAGATCCGGCCGAGGTTATTCCCCTGGTACGTTGCTAGGTGATCCGCACACACCCCATCATTTCGCTTTCGACGGCTAATCGTGTGTCTTCTCCTATACACAGTTCGAAGAAGCCTTGAAGGCGTGCACCCACCGCATCATCTTCCCCCATGAAGCCAAACCTCATATCCCACACCACCAACTGCTGCTACACTCCGATGCCCAGCTCACCAGTATCCGAGACCTCACCTCCGCCACCATTGCGAAACTGGTGCGAGTTCCCGGAATCGTCATCGGCACGTCGGTCATGTCGTCCAAAGCCTCGACTTTGTTCATCCAGTGCCGGAACTGCCAACACACCCAGACCATCCCCGTGCTGGGCGGTTTCAGCGGCGTCTCGCTGCCCCGGCAGTGCGCGCGCGAGCGTGTTGCGAACGACCCGAACGAAAAGTGCCCGCTCGACCCCTACTTTGTCATGCACGAACGGTCGCAGTTCGTGGACCAGCAGATCATCAAGCTTCAGGAAGCCCCCGACCAGGTTCCTGTTGGTGAACTGCCGCGTCATGTGCTCATCTCGGCCGATCGGTTCTTGACCAACCGTGTCGTTCCCGGATCCCGTTGCACCGTGACTGGTGTCTTCTCCATCTACCAGAACAAGGCGTCGCGCAACTCGTCGACGAGCGGAGCTGTGGCTATCCGGACACCGTACCTCCGCGCGGTGGGAATCCAGACCGATCTGGACAAGACGGCCAAGGGCCAGGCCATCTTTTCCGAAGAGGAGGAGCAGGAGTTCCTGGAGCTGAGCCGACGGCCTGATCTGTATAACTTGCTGACAGATTGTATTGCGCCGTCCATCTACGGAAACCGCGACATCAAGAAGGCGATCCTGTGCCTGTTGATGGGCGGATCGAAAAAGATTCTCCCGGACGGCATGAAGCTGCGTGGCGACATCAACGTGCTGCTTCTCGGCGACCCCGGAACCGCCAAGTCGCAGCTGCTGAAGTTCGTCGAGCGGGCGGCGCCGATCTGCATCTACACGTCGGGCAAGGGCTCGTCGGCGGCCGGTCTGACGGCGTCGGTGCAGCGCGACCAGTCGACGCGCGAGTTCTACCTCGAGGGCGGCGCCATGGTGCTGGCCGACGGCGGCGTGGTGTGCATTGACGAGTTCGACAAGATGCGGGACGAGGACCGTGTGGCCATCCACGAGGCCATGGAGCAGCAGACCATTTCCATTGCCAAGGCCGGCATCACCACCATTCTCAATGCGCGGACTTCCGTGCTGGCGGCGGCTAACCCGATCTTTGGTCGGTACGACGATATGAAGACGCCTGGAGAGAACATCGACTTCCAGACCACCATCCTGTCGCGTTTCGATATGATCTTCATTGTGCGTGATGCGCATAGCCGCTCGCGGGACGAGACGATTGCCAAGCACGTCATGGGCATCCAGATGGGCAAGAATGGCGTTGAGGACCAGGCGGAGGCCGAGGTTCCTGTCGACAAGATGCGGCGGTACATCAGCTACTGCAAGACGTGAGTATCCATCCCTCTCCTCTATGCCCGTGATTTGCTTTTCTTCCAGGCTTTATCAACTGACAACCATCCCCGACCGTAACAGTCGCTGTGCCCCCCGCATCAGTCCCGAGGCCGCGGACAAGCTCTCGTCGCACTTTGTGTCGATCCGGCGCCAAGTGCACGCCGCCGAGATCGAAGCCAACACGCGGTCGTCGATCCCCATCACCGTGCGACAGCTGGAAGCCATAGTACGCATCACAGAGTCGCTCGCGAAGATGACGCTGTCGCCGATTGCGACGGAGGAGCACGTCGACGAGGCCATCCGGCTGTTCCTGGCGTCGACCATGGACGCCGTCAACCAGGGCAGCAACCAGGCCAGCCGCGAGCTGTCGGCCGAGGTGTTGCGCGTGGAGGTTGAGCTGAAGCGCCGGCTGCCGATCGGCTGGAGCACCAGCTTGGCCACCCTGCGCCGCGAGATGGTCGAGGGCAAGGGCTTCAGCGAGCAGGCGCTCAACCGCGCGCTGGCCCATCTGCAGCATAAGGATACCATCATCTTCCGCAACCAGGGCTCGCAGGTGTATCGCAACGGTGCTTAGTTAGGGTCAAACGGGACTTTGCTTGGACGTTTTTTCTCTCTGTCACCTTTACGTTTGTTAATTCCTCGTTTGTTTCTTGGTTTGGTTTTTCTTTTCTTTTTTTGCTTTGCTACGGCGTAAGGGTTGGAGGAATCAGATGAATGTATGTGTTTTGATATGAAGGCGACCAGTTTTGTGATCTGTTCCGTCCTGTAGAATTATCCTATGTGCCAAATCCGCTCTGTGCGTATCCCTTTCCTCACTCTTGCAAGCCGACACCGGAATCGTGAGCTTCTCACTACCCGTTCCATTTCTGGCGGTGAAACTGAGACTAGTGTGAGGTAGTCCGAATATATACTGTGCCGTTTCCCCGTTGAACTAGCTCCACGCCGGCCGAGTTCCGGTCATAACCGGCCCCGTGTTAGTACCGGCCGGTCCATTTAGCACCACATCCCGAATTTTTCCCGGAACACTTTTCTAGTCTCCCATGTGAGGATTCCCTTAGAGCCCTTCATGATGGGGAAATACCCCTTATTAATAATGCGATGACGCGGCCATGTCCAAACTTGCTTCCGCTCGTGATAACCTTAAGAGGTTGGGTTACAATCCTGCATTTCCTCCCACCGATGCCATGCTTGCTAAAGCAGAGAAGTTTGAGAAGGAAGCAGGAATTACCGATTGCGGCAGATGCATATACTCGTACAGTATCGTTTTGATAAATCCATACACGGAAATCTCCCCGTGATGAAGGATTATCGGTGAATGACGACATTTCATATGGTGGAGGGCATGAATTCTCACATAGCCGCGTCCTACGGAGATACATCAGGAGGAAAGCTATCTTTCTGAAGAATTCAGTAACCAGCTCGATATTATTAATGTTTATAGTTATCCAATAGACGGGAAATCACTTTGGTGTATGACATAAAGTGCACGAACCGGTGGAACTCTAGTAAGGGAGCCAGTCATTGGCGAAACGGTGAAGCAAAATTCCCGCAAGAACTTCGTGCGGTATCGCATTTACGGGAAAGGCTTCAAGTATGCTGGTTTTCGAGTTCCGACCAGGTTCAAGCCAGAAGGGCTTTGTGGGATTCTTTCACAAGTGTTGAAGATAGGCGAAGACGACCGGCACTATCTGGGCACACCCACACATCACGTTGCATTTACATATATCACTGAAACAACATTGAATGGCTTGTAGAGAGAAGAGAACATGTGAAGTTTATATTTCCGTATAACTGTTGCTGATCCCTATGTTGGCAGCGTAGATTTGGCCTTCCATATCGCAGGCGAGGTACGCCGCCGGGTATCTATTAAATACAAGATGGAACGGAGCTTCCATAGATCAAATCAAGAAGAATCGTGAACGCTAGGAGTCGTAAGGGAGGAGGATCGGATCGTAAACAAAGTGAGGCAAGGGAATGTTCCATTACGAAGGAGTGACCGAGGGGGACAAAAGAAAGAAATGCTGCCAGCAGCGGGTGGTTTTTCGGTCATTCAATCGTTTAGGAGGGGGGTGAAAAGGGGTAACGAGCGTGAGAGAAGGTAAAGGATACATGCGGGAGAGGGGAAAAAAGGAATGACATGCATGTATCGGGCTTTAGTTCTCCTTGAAGCCCTCAACGAAGAGGTGAGGGAATTCGGTGAAGTCAGCCGAACGCTTGGAGCCCGAGTTGCCGCTCAGGGTGCACACGAGGTCGGTTTCCTCGGTGCTCTTGGTCTGGACGTCGTCGTGGACGTAGTAGGCGTTGTTGCACGGGAACGAGCGGCAGCCGGAGGTGGGCTGCTGCGAGTTCGAGGGCCACATCTCGTGGACGCCGTTGTGGTCGTTGGGGTCAACGATGGCCGACACGTCGAAGTAGGTGTAGCCGTTCCAGCCCTGGAAGGCCACCTCGCCGAGCATGCCGGGCACGCGGTCGGCGCCGTCGGAGTACGACCACCAGTTGCCGAGCCAGCCCTGCGGGAAGTCGACGCGGGTCGACTCGCCGCCCGACACCGTGCGGTCGGGCAGCGAAGAGTGGCCGGGGCTGGGGTCGAACACGATCGTGCGGCTGGTGCTGTCAAGGGAATTGAAGGTGACAGAGTTGGCCGTCACGGTCGAGGCCAGGAGAGCGGCGACGGTGGTGAAGATGGTGGAGGCGTACATGTTGGGGGCGGACTTGGGATTTTTTTCTTGTGGTTTTTTTTGTGTCTGTAAAGAAAGCACTTGTACTCTGGAGAGAGCTTGTGAAGTGAGACTAACAAAGTCTGACAGTTGGGATAATTGTTGATTCTAAAAAGAATGGTAGATCTCTGATTGTTCAATAGAGATCGCAAGAGAGTGTGTTCAGCGAAAGACTGATATGAATAATGATTTTTAAAAGAATGGAAAGCTGGTTGACTTAGAGAGGAAGAAGAGAAAAAAAGAAGACCAGAACGATTTCAAAAGGAGGGAGAGAATGCCCTTTTTATATTCGAATCTGGATGCCTTGAGGGCACGCAATCCTTCCCATCCCGATAGAATGGTGAAAGTGTTCCATGGGCTTCGGACGAAGGACACCATCCTCGAAGGGAACTTTATGCCCGACTGGACCAGGACCGAACAGTCCCGTGTCTGTTCTAGACTCGCGAGGAGCGAGTCATAGCGAACGCCACCACCACGCCGTCGCCGACGCCGTCTCGTGGCCGTTTTGTCCCCGCTGCGGGAGGACACACATGCACTCCGCTGCTGGTGTGCCGCTACGAGCTGTGTACCTGCCACTAGGGTCAATATGGGCAAGTATACTGCCGTAGATGGCCACGGTAAAGTACTAATTAGTGTAGGCAGAGCAGCAAAGTCCCTCGTAGAGAGTTCCGATCCCGCAGGAGTGGAAGAGTGGAGGGTCCGCTACTAGCTGTCCGAACTAACGGCGAATCATTGGAATTTTTACCCCTGGCCCAATCTTTATTTCCTTTACAAATGCGTATTCTATCGATTAGAGACCTTTCTAGCTGCTTCTCCAGAATAAAAAGTCTTTTCGCTCTTTACCCGGGTTTCTGGGCTCCCGTCGGCCCCGGCCCCGGATGTGGGTCCAGTTCCCCGAAGCCACGGCCGCCCGTCCGCAGATGACTAGGGAAGGGGCCCCACTGTCCCTGCGGTATTGTGGGAGTACTAGTGGTCTAGACGAAAAACTCTCCCATCAATCTTCTCCCTGCGTACACCAACCCAGGGTTAAGGCCAGAAAGGGAGGTCCTTAGGCATGCCCAGCTGTGCAACGTGACATGTTGCCATCCAGCTAGGGAGCAAAGCTTCGATTCCCAGGCGATTCTAGCCCCGGTCCATTTGCTTCCTTAGGGGGGACACTGCAGATCACCAGATGTGCTTGGAAGTCAGGGGTTTGCTCAACAATAGGAACAGCACCTGAAGGGAGGAAAAAGCGTCGTCAACACATGGCTGAGTCCTCGCCTGGGTGGGTGTGACAACTGCCACGGGACCCGTCTGTGATCATCTTTGCAAGAGTACTGTTCCATATGTCGAAAGAAAGAGAAGATGCAGTAACCCGTGGTAGTGCAAATAGGTGTACATGCACATTCTATGATTGTTCTAGGCCCTGGAACACTGTCCTAGAACGAGATCACCCTTTTCTGGATTTTACTAATAGCGACTTTTAAAGATTCTTGGCATGCAGGGTAGACTGAATTTCCCCAGAAGGTGTCGGTCCTTTCTCTGGTCTCGACCGTGCCGTTGAGATGTCTAGACCAGTTAGACTGGTCCCGGCAGTTGGTTTGGCAAAACCACAGTAGGAGGCCGTCCTTCTCACGTCGATAGCTTGAAGCCCACATGTTTCACCGCCCACTCCAGTCACGATCTTCAGAGATGCAAGCTCTCTCCCCACAGCCAGTCAAGCACAGACACTCCCGTGTGGGTTGAGACTTTGTTTCTGGCGGTTCGTGAGGTGCCAGGGTTGATGTATGACAGACTACAGCTAAGTCCACGATCACAAGGGAATCAAAAGAAAACAGGAATGCTACATGTTGCCTTGGCTGAATGGGCGATGCCATGGCAGTTGGCCAGTGATTTGGCTTGGGTATAGGCACTGTGTCTCGAGGCCAGGCCCATTTCGGATCATTCTGCACGCGAAAGAGCAGAGCTGTGCGCCCACCACGGTTCTGCAAATTGCAGTCTATTTTGTTCATTGTGTCTCGTTATTGGGTTGTGAAAGCCGAGCCCGAGGTCGGATACGAGGACTTCTTAGACCTGGCGGTAGGCTCCAGGTCCAGGGACTCGAAGGAGAGTATATTCCAGCATGGATCATGAGAGTGAGCGGCGCTGCCAAAATGCCGGAATTCATCTGCTATTTAGTCCGCTCACTCTAAGCGAGGTTACTATCTTTTCAAGTTCGATTCTCCCCTCTATCTGATGTGATCTCACGTGGTGTTCTACCAGTTCGGGCCAACGCCGTCTAAGTGGAGGTGAGTATTCGCAGTCTAATCTCCGAAAAATGCGCAGCGTATCCAGACAACCGGTAACCTCTGTGGCAAGGTAGGCTCCCAGTCCTTCGGATACGGCCACGTTGCACATCCACCGGACAATACATTGTAGTCCAGCGCCGGCCGGTCCTTAGAGCTTGGTGGCCACAAGATGTGCACCGAGACGTTGTTCCGCCTGACTTAGTCGTGTCCTTTCCCCCGCGTAACGAGTCCTGGTTCCCCTCACCAGGCAGCCGGAGTACCGGCCCCACTCCGGGAACCCAATAGACCCGTCTAGGCGGTAGGAGGGACCACCTTCGGTGGAGCGCGCCGTCCCTCCACTTTCCCGGCGTCGGGTCTGAGCTCCTAAAGCAGCAAGATTCTAGAAACATTCTAGCGGCGCCAGTAGTTGCGGTTGGTGTTAAGACTTGGCGTCCAGCCGGCTGGCACCAGGTGTCAGGATCCGATAGTGCACATATACTTATGGTCGCCTATGCCCGAGCTGAAGACAGTGAGCTCGATATTTCTCATACTGTGTTTGTAGCGCCAGTATCACGTATAGAGTACAGTGATCCGAACACTGTTCTTTTTAGGCCCTGTTGAAAACGGGGAGACGCGTTCAGTGGTTTGAGCGCGTGCCAATTTCTGCAGTTCCAAACTTTGGTTGTTGATTACAGACTCACGCAAACACCGCAACCTCGTCCTCTTCATATTCAACTCGATCGCCCATCTCCAGCCCATTCAACATCTACGACGAAGCCAACGCTCAGTAACCGACGACCCCCGAAATCTCCTCCGCCTCCTCTCCCACTCTAGCAACAATGCCCAAGCGATCGTCCAGCCGGTTTGACGCCGAGATGAGCGGCGACGAGGCCGGCGGCGCCAAGATCGTGAAGAAGTCCAAGACTTCTGCGTCGAAGCGCGACGCGAGCGGCGATAGCCTGGACGCCGATGGCAATCCGTTCTGGAAGGTAGACAGCTTTCGGGGAGGCGTGTGGCGTGTGCGCCGGGGGCCGGCGCTTGCGACGGACACTGACGTTTCTCACGATCGCCTTTCATAGCTTTCCGGCAAACGCCGGGTCACGCTCAGTGAATTCAAGGGCGAGAAATACATCAACATCCGCGAGTACTACGAAAAGGACGGCAACGAGCTCCCCGGAAAGAAGGTTTTGCCTGCCCACCGCCCACTGCTCGCAACTCGCTTTCTCTGCGTGAACTGGTCCCCCGCTAACTCTGTTTGCTACTGTGCAACCTGCAGGGAATCTCGCTTCCGCTGGAGCAGTACCAGTTCTTCCTCGACATCATTCCGTCGATCAACGCGAATCTGCGCTCAGCCGGCTGCGACGTCACCGACCCGGTGGCCATCCAGGCGCCGTCGGCCGAGTCGCCCAAGCGGGACAAGTCGCCCAAGAAGTCCAAGGCGAAGAAGTCGAACATCGAGGCGACCAGCGACGAGGAGAGCGACGACGAGTAGACCTCCTAGTTGGCACGCAATTTTCCATCTTCAGTTCGTGGCTGTCAACGTACCACCTGATTCCATATCTACCTAGTGTCTGGATATGGCGGTTCCTTCTGGTGTTCGTGGCAGAGAGAGCAGACCTTTTCACATCTAGGGTTGAATGGCTGTTTGCTTAGGGTTTATCCCACATGATATAACGACAATAATGAATATAAAGAGATTTCGTCTTCACATGCACTGGACAACATGCTCAATATTTATTAAGTTATTTCATTACTATTCTAGGTCGGCTGTCATGCCTTCCAGACGAAGTCACCCAGCTCAGGTCTTGTACCAATGAACTTGGGGTGTCTTGTTGGCGGATTCCGGCCTCCGGTTGCCAGCAAAGGCTTACCGCGTGGTGTAACCACCGTTGGCAAACAGTGTCTGGCCGGTGATCCAAGCTCCATCAGTGCAAAGGAACTTCACAATAGGAGCAATGTCCTTCACATCAGTCAAACGGCCGTCCATGGCCTGGCTCTTGTGAAAGGCAACAGCCTCGGGGCTCTCCTGGGGGTAGAAGAAAGCTGCAGCGACAAGCAGGACAGGTTAGTACAGGGAACCCCAAAACACACAAAGCTCAAGCCCGGATTCAAAGACTGGACTCACGGGTATCCATAGGACCGGGCGCAATGGCGTTCACGCTGATCTTCTTGCTCTGGAGCTCCTTGGCCACGCCGCGGGTGAAGTGCTCAACGGGGGCCTTGGATCCGGCGTAGGACGTGTAGAAGCCGGTGAAGGCGGCCAGCAGCGACGTGACGATGGTGATCAGCTTGCCGCCCTCGGCAACGTTCTTGGCACCCTCCTGCAAGACGAAGAAGGCGCACTTCGAGTTGATTCTGCAGTGGTGTCAACGGTCCACGACAGCCAGTTAGCACATGGTCCGTGACAGCAAGATAAGAGCGTGGAGGGGATCCCGGCGAGCACTTACGCGAACATCGAGTCGTACTCCTCCTCGGAGATCTCGGTGATTGGCTTCTTGAGCACCTTGCCGACGGTGTTGACGACGATGTCGATCTTGCCGAAGTCCTTCTTGACGCCGGCGAACAGGCCCTGGACGGCCTTGGCGGTGGTCAGGTCGCCCTGGTAGAACCTGGCCTGCACGGCGGGGAACTTCTTCTTCAGCTCGGCCTGCAGCTTGGCGGCGTCGTCCTTGGAGCTGGCGCTGTTGTAGTGCAGGGCGAGCCCCGACACGCCGACGGCGGCCAGGGCGAGGGCGATCTCGGCGCCGAGGTTCTTCGCGCCGCCGGTGATCAGGGCGACCTTTCCGGCGAGGGTTGTTGTGGCCATTGTGAGTGTGGTAGTGTGTATATATGGGGGTGTTCTGGTTGGGTTGGCTGAGGGAAAGACTGAGAAGATAAGATGGGTATAGAGAGAATGGAGAGTAAAGAATGAATTGAGAGAGACTCGGAAACTCAAAAATCGAGGGGGATCGAGGGCCAACTTAATACTTTTTCCACACCCCACCAATTGCCTCCATCCCACTGACTCTGCGGGGTCGAGAATCGAGAACAGCATTCTTGGGCCGGCCATGCATCCAAACACAATTACAATATCCATATCCGTCCTCTGTGCGTGCGTCATATAGTCGTTCTGGAGGAATGCATGCACGAAACCGGTTGGTTTACATCGGGGGCCAGCTTCGACCAAGACCACGGAGACACCCGAAAATGCATATGCCCGATTGGGAAAGGTGTCGATAAGTCTGGGAGATCGACAGCTATGGGGAGCTATCGGGGTTTAGGAGCTTCAATTGACCTCTTCCGGTGGTTCAGGATTCTGGAGCTTTCTGCGTGGGCGTGTGGGGATTTCTCTCTCTCTGTGGTCCATTGAGATGCAGCAAAGCTTCGGAACTGTGGACTCGGGAGGTAGCATCCAGCGTCTGGCAGGTGTCGAGTACCGTGATTGGGGATGTCCGGGCAATGCAGCGGTCGGAGGCTGATGTGCACCCCTGTCAACGTGAACTGGACGGCTATCGGCCGTCGTTCAAGCACTCCTTAACTCCTTCCGGCGGAAGACGGGCGCTCTTGACCGGCCGGCCACAGTCTTAACTCGGTGGGAGATTATCTCCAGAGCTCCGGCATCGATGCCGAGATGCCGCCGCCTCATTCGGCCAGCCCGAGGCTGGGCACTCATTCTAGAAACCTCGTCAACGAGTATCCCTCTTTTTGGGCACCAGAAACAGGGTTCTCTCGAGTTCTCTCGACTTTGCGGCGAACCGCGCAATGAAAACTAGTGCGGTCGCTATGCAGACTCCTAATCGGGTTAGTCCGCAAATGCCGATCGCAGGCCGGCTTGCCGGAGCTAAACCTCCACTTTTTTCAGGTGCCGGTGCCGTTTTCGGATTGGCTGCGACTTTTGCTTGAATCTTGTGCTCCCTGGTTCATTTTCTGGTTTTGGCCCAGACCCCCCATCAGTCGAGTGGCTTTCCCAGGGTTTTTGTGAGGCTGGAACTCGCACAAGCAATCCGTGGAATATCGCATGGTTGGGGGTATTTTATTTCTTTATTTTATTTTTTCAGCTCCCGCAACGGGATGTGGATTCGCGTCGTCCCCCGCCTTCATATGGACGCCTTGTGAGGGCCCATTGAATCCCACTTGCGCCGGTGTCTTGGAATCAATTGTTCTACGCTGATATAGCTCAGATGGCATTTTAGGTCCGCTCCGAACGTTGCCTGCTTTTTTTTTTTACTTTTTTTTTATTTTTTTTATATTTTTACATGTTTTTTTATTTTTTATTACATTTTTTTATATCTTTTGAGACCGTCGGCCGAGTTTTGCAAAGACATATGACGAGTCTGACTCAACGTGTCGCTACGTAGCGCGTCCCCCACCCCAACGAAGGACTACTGTTTCCATACTCGTCTAGTCTGTGACATCTCGGAGGTTGTGCTTAGATTCTTACAATGTCGGATACCCCTGGACTCCAACCAACGGCCCCGTCCAGCAACCCCGACATGGCATCCACCACGAAGCGCGATGCCGCGAGCCGCGCAAACCCCGCTCCTCCTGCCGCTGCCGCGGTAGCCCCGATTGGCTTCGAGTTCATCGTCGGCACCGCTCCCGACCAGCTACGAGGAGATTTGAGCCGGCGCGTCAAGTCGCACGCAAGCAAGGTCGGCTGGGCCCAGCACCGCATTTCCGTGGCCGCCGCCGCAGCATCGGCGCGGGCGTTTGACGCCAGCACCGCACCACCTGCAGACCCGTCGCCCACGGCCTCACGCGCACAGCCGGCTTTCTCGTCCAGTTCGTCCGCGGTGGCGGCGTCCCCCGCGTCTGCGCCACACTTCTCGCCTGCGTCCGGGGTCGTGGCCCCCGGTGGTGGCGCCGGTGGGGAGCTCACGCCCGCCGAGCTGTCCCGGCAGGCCCGGAAACGTCGGCGGCGCACAGTGCGCCATACGGTGCGGTACGAGGTCGTGGTCACCGAAGCGGAGGACGAAGAAGCACCCGACGAGACTCCGACAGCCCCGGCCGCGACACGACCAGCCCGGTCCCGAGCGAGTCGGGCTGGCGCTGGTTCGCACCCCCCAGCAGCCGGAAACTCGGCCGCGGGGGTCACCACAACGTCGTTCCAGATGGCACCGGCCGAGTTTCTCCCCATAGACTTCCATCTGGGTGGCGGCCGCGTCGACCCGTTCCGATCGTACCCGGTGCCATGGCGGCGATTTATTCCTGCGCTGGTCGACCATTGTAAGCAAGCATTCCGCTGCCCCGTTGCCTCTTCAGGCCCGAATCAGTTGCTAACAGTTGAATGTCGACAGATATGGTTCACATGGCAGTTGACATCCCAGAATTGGACCAGCTTGGCAACCGCGGCCTGCTGCGCACAAGTTGGTTCCCGCTGGCCATGAGTGAGACGGCGACATTTCAGGTGGTGCTGCTCCTGGCTGCGTACAACCTGGCGTCGATCAGAGGGTCGAATGCCATGGGGTACGAGTTGCTGCAGCTGAAAGCCGATGCCATGGCGTCCATCACCACGGCGCTGGGGATAGACATAGCCAGCAGGACACCCAACATGGCGCATAGGGCGCGCGGCGCACAAGCAGCGGGGCCGTCAGGCACAGCAGATGATACACGCCGCGGCCATATCATCGAGCTAGAAGACGACTCCACAGCAATCGCGCCAATCTCAGCAGCAGCAGCAGCAGACCAACCACCTACCACAACGCCACACGCCGCCCAGCTTTCTCCTGGCCCTCCCCTGATCCCCGAGTGGACATCCCACCGCCCGGACCCCCGCATCAGCGACGCGGTGATTGGCGCCGTGGCCAAGATGGCCAGCTTCGAGGCGATGCACGGCGATGTCCGGGCTTACTGCGTGCACATGGAGGGCCTCAGCCGCATGCTGGAGATGCGGGGCGGCATCCGGTCGCTGGGGCTGAACGGCCTGCTTCGGCGCATGGTCGTGTGGATCGACGTGAACTCGGCGACGTTGCTCAATCTGCACCGCTATTTCCCGGACGTTGGATTCGTCGATGACGGCGGGGCGGACGCGCAGGAACCCAATCTGGAGCGGTTTATTGCCGTGTGAGAGAGAATTGGCATTTCCCGCCAAGGAGCCGTCGCATGATGTACGATGCGATGGAGATGAGGGGTCCTCCGGATGGATGGATGGACAACCCACGGTGCGTAACCCTAACCACAACCCTAACCTACACAATACACGGCACTGTTCATAACCCTACGAAGTGGAGCGGAACGCTCCAACCATTGATCAACAATCTGCACACGATCTGACGTGAGATGTATCCGGCAGGAGTAATAAACGGGGCCAGAACGCGCCGAGGAGACCCTGTCCCTAGATAGGCATGTAACTCGAGAGGAGCGAAAAGCCGTTGAATGTGGAGATTCGGGCTGTTTAATGTGACGTGGTGGATTCCTGGGTCGGGGACGAAGGGAAGTTTTTTTGTTCTTGATTTTGTTGGGAAAGGGGGACAATGCGGCCGAGGAAGGACGAAACGGAGGGCCGCAAATCCCGCTCTGTGTAAAGCCGGCCAAGCCGGGGCCGGCGTACGCAAACGCCGACGTGTTAGTCCCAGACAGCCTGAACCTCGCGGAATGGCGCCCTTCACAATGCCAGCATTTAGGTTCTTTTCATTCACGGTGTGGCAGACGCGGCCAATGGCATCTAATGCTCCGTGTATCATCGTCTCCCATACATACCTAGGTTGCGATTCTCAAAACACAAGCTCAACCCTTCAAGGTGTCCGAAACCGCCGACCGGTCCCCCCACAACGGAGAAAGCTCCCGACGCGGTAACTGGGCATGTGCGCGCCACACATGGCGATGTGCCGTATGTGGCTTAGTGTGGCATATTGGGACGTGGCTGACTCAGCACTTGCACGGGGCCATGAGGCTGAACCGAGGCTTAAACCGGGCAGCGCGAGACAAACGGAAAAGGGCACCGAAAAGGGCACCGAAGTGGGTGCAGCGATAATTGGTTGAGCTGACCCAACGCATACAGACATTTTCTGTTGATGATCCGAGTACTCCTACGAGTACGAGCGAGATGGACTCGTAAGGAGATGAGGCAAACGGCGCTCTGATTCTCTTCGGTCGTTGCTTGTCTGTCTGCTTCATCTGCCTGCCTACTGGCACACCACTGCCCCTTCGGCACCCTTTGAAGTACGTGCACGTCGAGTATCAGAACTTTGATCCCTATGGCGGTTGTCCTTGAATCTGCGCTGTAGAATCGAGAACAACACGAAGACCCCGAGCTGGCTTCCACCGAGTAAAACCGACCAAACCGTCTACCCATCAAGATTCTTAGCCGACGTGATGCAATGCCCAACAAAAAAAAACCCCAGAAAGACGAAACGCTTGACGCCATACGTACGGAGGCTTATTAGGTATTGTCGATAAGCAGTATTTTCTTTTCCTTTTATTTTTTTCATCGGAGCGGCCTTGATGGTGCCTCCGTGCCTCCGTGCCCACCACGCAGCTCCTTTTCGACTGGTCTCTTGCCACGCCGTTTTAGCTACCCTACCTAACTGCGCGTGTTGCGAGCTGTAATGCCCCGTAGCGACAGTATACAGTATATATTTGTGCCTGGCCGCCCCCGTTTCGGTGTCTTGGACTCTGCTTGCTCTATGACACCTTTTCTTCCCTCTCTCCCCCGTTCAACCCTTATATCTTCCATCCTATACCGGCTTTCCCGTTCGGTCTCTCCCATCTCCGTTGGCCCGTGTAAACCTCGGCCGTGGCTGTCAAGTGCACCTTCCTCACGACCACGCCTCCTTCCCATTTTATACCTCGAACGACCTGTCTCATCTTGTTCCTGCTCCTTCCCTCTCATCTTGGCTCTGCCCCCTTAACTGAATATATCGGATAGACAGATACGTGTGGTGGATCGGCCGTTTATCAGTTCCCCCACCTTTATTTTTCTCGCAGCAGCTTCGTTTTCTCTTTTCTCTCTTCTTCTCCTTTTGTGTATCCTGCACAACCTAACGTCGCCTCAATTTGACGTTACCGGTGCCGAGCGTCTCTCCTTTTTTTTCTTTTTCCCCCTCTCAGCACTATAGCCTTCTCAGTACATATATCTTATCGTCTCTATATACTTATCTCCGCTGGGAGTCTGACGTGTCGCTAGCTCTTTTCAGCAGCTCAGCATCAGTTGTAACCATTCTCGCCTCCCCACAACGAACACAACACCGCCAAGATGACGAAAGCTGCCCCTAAGAAGAAGTCTGGCTCATCCAAGATGGCCATCAAGGCCTTCACCGCCGTGGCTGTCCCTGCCACGGTGGCCGGCTTGGGATATCTGGCCATGCGCATCAAATGGGCGCAGTTGGTGACACACTTCTTCTTCGGCCCTGGCCGCGTGTCGAGACTGTTGTGTCTCGCGTTTGCCGTGGCCAACTGGAAGAACATGCCTTTTGTTTGGACGGTGAGTTCTCCCTCCCAGCTCACCTCGCGACTCTCCTGACCACGACAAAACAGCTGCTGGAAATGTTTTAGAGCAGGCGAGCGCGCGTTCTGTGCTCTAACATGTGTTTGACCGCCGGTTTCTAACATCCCTATCCTATCAGGTCCGGGTATGGTACGCCATCCTCTACCACACCATGGTGCGTCGGCCGACAAAGGTTGGCCCGAACGGCCTCTTTGCCGTGATCATCACGCCCAGCCGTGTGCCTTTCACCGAGACCGACTACAACATCCACAAGTCGAACTCAACATACTTCTCCGATCTTGACGTCAGCCGTAGTCACCTGGTCTCATACCTCCTCCGCGAGGGTGCACTCGCTGTGCGCAACAACCAGGTCAACCGCCTCGTCATAGATCCCACCAGCGGAGAGCCCGCCCGTGGCCCGCTGAATATTATGCTAGGAGCCGTGGGCTGCTCGTTCCACCGCGAGATCAAGCCGTTTGCGAAGTACGAGCTGTGGTCGCGCGTGCTCTCCTGGGACCGCAAGTGGCTGTTCGTTGTCACCCACTTTGTGCCCGCCGGCATGGCCCAGCCCACCGAGTTTCTCGACCCCGCCTTCGGCCTCGGTGGCTCGAGCCCCAAGAAGACGTCGTCCGAGGCCCCCGCCGACTGGAAGAAGAAGATCCACGCCACTGCCGTCAGCAAGTACGTGATCAAAGTCGGCCGTCTCACCGTCCACCCGGCCTGCCTGTTCGAGGCTAGCGGCCTCCTGCCCCCGCGCCCCGGCGGCTGGCAGCTGGAGAAGCTGGATGTTGTCGACGAAGACCTCGAGGCGCTCAAGTCGACCCTCCCCACCCCTCCGCCCGATAGCTCCGAGCCCACCTCGGAGCCGACGGTTGACTGGCGCGCTATTGAGTACAAGCGCCAGCAGGGCATGGTGTTTGCATCCAAGTTCCAGTCTCTTGACGAGCTGGCCGAGGCGTTCAACGGAGGCCAGACCCCCGCTCTGGGAATGTTTGCGCCGTCTTAGAAAGTGCTGCTTACTCTCGTCCCTTTTGCACTCCTGCTTTCGCTTGTCTATTTCCTCTACGGAGTGACTCTCTTGGTGTGATGTTTCTTTCTTCATGTCATTTTACGAAGTACATAGACCTCTTTGTGTGTTTGTGACCTGTTGCCGCTGGCGCCGTGGCCAGGCCTTTCATTTTCTTGTTTTAAACTTTATAGACTTGCTTTCGTTTCCTCGTGTTTACTGTTGATGCATCTTCATCTGTGTGACTCAGTTGGCGGTGCTCTTGATGCTCCGTTCGTCTTGGGCCGATCACACAATTGGGGTTCCTGGATAATACTAGCTCCAACACAAGCACATGAACTCGCCAAAAGAAAAGAGAAAATTAAAAAAAAAAAAAAAAAGTGAACGAGCACACACTGGGGATAATAGTTACTATTATTTACTATAGACAACAGTTATTACATGGTGCCACTGCATTTCTCGTTTTCATGCAAAAATACAAATGCACCCGAACTCCATCCTCCCCGATCCCGCAAGGGAACGTTGTACATCGTTCATTAAAAACCACATTTTTTCATCCCCTGTCCCTGGCTATCTTAGTAGCCGTATTTACAGGGCAAGAGCAGCGACAACGGCGGCAGCGGCACCAACCCAGCCGGCGGCGGCCAGGGTGGGGGCGGCGTCGTGGGAGGTGGTAGAGGCAGCGGAGCCGCCGGTAGAGGAGGACGAAGACGAGGACGAGGACGAGGAGGCGGTGGTGGTGTGGCTGCTGGAGGCCGAGGTCGAGGCGGAGGCGTGGGTCTCGGTGGCGGAGGGCGACTCGGTCTCGGTGGCCACGGGAGTCTCGGAGGCGGCGGCGGCGGTAGTCTCGGCGGCCGCGGTGGTGGCAGCGGCGGCGGTCGTCTCGGCGGCGGCGGTGGTGGCGGCGCCGGAGGCGGAGGCGGAGCCTGAGCCGAGGGCCTCGCAGATCTGGGAGACCAGGCCGGCGACCTCTGTGTGGGGGTGTGTTAGTGGGATGCACTCACCCAGGTGTGCGGGTGGGTGTGGGGGAGGGAAAATATCGCGCGGCGAAATCTCCGGAGAGCAGGGTGCAAGTGCTGGAGTACTTACTGGCAATGTCCTCGGTCGAGCAGGCCTGGTCGCCGGTCTGGCCGAGGATGCAGCTCTGGGCGGTGGGGGTGATCTTCTCGATGTTCTGGCAGCTGCACGAGAAGTCGCCGGAGGAGCAGCCGGCGGACGACTCGGCCTGCTGGATGCAGGACAGGGCGCAGGCGGGGATCTGCGAGACCAGGTCGGGCACCGACTGGGCGGCGACGACGGAGGCGAAGAGAGCGGTGATGTAGGCGGCCTTCATTGTGGATGATGTGTGTGGGTGGGTAGAAAGGGGGTATATGGTGTACTAGGTCGTATGTATAAGTGGGAAGACTGGGATGGAAGGAAGAGTAGGGTGGGAAGAGAAGAGTAGGAAGAAGGGGAAGGGGAAAGAGAGGAGAAAAGATCGGGGGGGAGGAGGCCGACCTTTTTTGAAGGGGAGCCGGATTCTTATAGACCAGTCTTCTTCCTCTTAGACGAGTCTTCTTCGTCTCCCTCTCCAAAAGCTTTCAAGGTACCGGGGATGTATGTAACGTGCACACTATTTTGCGCTCAGGAACAGAGGCACGCAGGACGGAACGAGACAGTTTGCAGGGAGGCCAGACTAGCAGGCGTGTGAACGAAAGCAACAATGTACAGTAACTATGACTACACGGGACATGAGAGAGGTACGGAGTTACATGCACACTGGCTCCAGAAGGGGGCGGGCGGCCATGGGAACGATGAATACATACACGGACGCAGGGGCAAAAGGAGGGACTAGTCACACAGGTATATTTCTTTTTTTTTCTTTTTTTTGTCTTCTTGTTTTATTTTCCCCAGCGTCGATAATCCTGGTCCCCCCGGCCTCCATCCATCGATCCAGAAGCGAGCACAGAGAGAGAGAGAAAGCGTATGGAGAGGCATGGGGAGGGACCACATAGGTTGAAAGCTGGGGGAGGCGAGTGCCGGAGGGGAAGAGGAAGCAAGGATAGGGTGTGTGTGTGTGCGTGTGTGTTGTGTGCCGTTTGCCGTCAGTCGGAAGAAAGTCTAAGCTTACTGAAGCTTTGAGAAAGAGGCCAGTGAGGAAGCCAGAAGAATCTGACCGCCTACTAACACCGGCCGGTGGTTCAGCGGATGCGGACGGCGAAGCCGGTTGCAGCAGCAGGATCGCAGGATGACGTTTTGGTCGGGAGGACCTCGTATACGGCCAAACAAGCTGTCTGGGGGGAAAGTATCTCCAGTCAGTCACACACACTCGGGGGTACAGTTGCACAGAGTAATTTATTCGGAAGCCTTCTCGTCTCATCACCAAGGAGAGAGCCAGCTTGCGTGGAGTGGTGTACTTGCATCTCCACGCCAGCTCGCACCAACGCCGAAGTTCACTTCCTCGTAAAAGAAGTTCCAGAGGCCGTTTGCTCCTTGTGTGTGTGTGTGTGTGTGTGTGAGTGGAGACCGGGTTTCGGTAATGCATTAATCTTATTCTTTCTTGTTTCTTCGAGTTTCTTACCCCAGATCAGCGACTTGCAGGCTGCGTGGATGGATGGATGATCTTCGCTGGCCGGCGATTGGCGGGCTGCCGAAATAAGAGGCTGTCTGGGGTTCGGGAAAGGCGAAAACGAACAGACGGAGTCTCCATAGAGAGTGAGGAGGACATGGAACTGAGACTTTTTCAGACCAGTTCAGGGTGAGACCATGTACAGGACTGTTCTGTGGCGAGCGATAACGCACTCTATTCGGTTCTCGTGTACGTGGAATCCTCAGAAACACAGCGCAGCTTCAGAAGGGCGGCACGGTCGTCGTGCGTGCCTTCGTCACCCAGGGCTCCGGGACATGCATTCCCATTCTGTGGCTTTGCAATTTCCCCCAAGACACAGCCAAGGAAGAGGTCAGCGTAAAGGTGAGGGCGACCAAGCGACGCCTCGCACATTCACACACGGCGGGTCTCTCTCTCCTTTCTTGAGTTCCTTCTTCGTGCTGTGTGTGGCTGTGCGTGTGTCCCATGTCTGTCTTCATCCCAATCTCGTGTGTGTGTGTGTGTGTGTGTGTGTGTGTGTGTGTGTGTGTGTGTGTGTCCTCCGCGGCGAATCAACCCGGTCGAGGCCAGTCCGTTTCTGGCTGGCTGGCATGTGAAGGTCCCGGTTGGTTGATGTGCAGCAGCGGGAATCCAATATCCACGTCAAGTCGGCGTCGTGGTTCCCTCTCCTGATCCCCTTCCATCCCAGCTCCTCCTCTTCCTTTCTTCTTTTTCTCCAAATTACCCCATCTTGTCCGACCGCGGTCATGGGAGTCCGGCCGGGCCTGGTTTGAATATTGCTCATGCAACCTTGGGGCAGAGAGTACCGGCCAAGCCGGGATGCAGAGAGATCTGAGTTTGGCTAGGGGGGGGCACACGATTCTGGGGAACTTTTCCCGTCTTGTGGTGGCTTTATTTTGGCATGTGCTTGGCTCTGGGGAATATGGGGTAAATTTAAATGATAATAAATTGGTCTGGTTTCCTGGTATCCCCAGTTCCTCTGACCGCTACATAAGATTTTCGCCCGGGATCCAGGATGCAACCGGCTTGCGTTTCCCTCATCGGGCATCATCACACGCAGCATCATGATGAGAGCATGAATTGCACATACGCCCTGGCCTGAACTATATGAACACGTATAAACGAGACCCATGGCCGAGAATGCTGGGGTTATTGCGTCGCCTTCTTGCCTCCCTTCCCCCTGAACACCCGAGCACCAGACCGGGATTGATGGGTTGATTCGCTCATTGCCCAAACATTCCAGCCGTCCCTCTCCCGGATGTGTGATTCCTTTTTCTTTCTGTTTCTTTCTTCCCAGCCGGCCACCTCTCTCGCCTTCCTTCCGACCCCAAACGCAAAAGGGCCCTGATGGACCTTTGGCCGTGGCAAGGCAATCAACTCCCCCAGCGTTCCACCCAGCGCGAGACCGATTTTAAATGAGCATGGACATCGGGCCGATGCGCCTTAACCCGATCTCGATATTCTAGGAGAACCTGAGAATGGCCTGTGGAACAGGGAGAACGAGACGAGACTACCTAGACAGTTAGGTAGTTAGGTAGGGGGGGGTAGGGAAGGGTTCGTTCCCCAAGCTCCGTTTCTTCTTCTCTCCTGTTACTTGCTGTTCAAGCTTCCTCGGCATCAGCTGCTTTTTTTCTTTTTTCTTCCCTTCAATTTCTCGTGGCTTTTGGTGGCAAATTGCCCGTGGAGCACGGACAGCACCAGGTCTGAACTCTGAACACGGAAAACCTGGAGAAGACAGACGTTTACTCCGCCCCCGGGGTGGATAGATGCATTGGGAGCGCAATCTCCGCTGGCCCCAGCCAGGATCAGTTGGAGACGCTTTTTCTTTTTGCTGTGTGACCTAAAAAAAAAAAAAAGGACCCTTCTTCTCGGAACACGATGTCTGTGTGTATCTGGACAAACGGCGTGGTACACCATCCCCATTTCAGGCGCAAGCTGAAGACACCTCGCCGTTCAGCTGGTGCTCTCTCTGGATTCCAGTTAGACAATGAGGGGGCCAGACAGGGCGACAATCGACAATTTGCATATCTGCTGCACCAGCGGCCAGTTCGTGTTTGTCGCATCGAGTTGCACACACACAGCCGGCCGCTCTTGGAAAGAAGATGAGTTTCTTCTCTTTCCCCCTTCCTCTTGCTCTCTGCTATTTTCACCTCCTCGCCGTATTTCTTTCTCTTTTCCCGAATTCCTCTTTGCCTCGCTTGTCTCGCTGGCTCGACACGTCTCACCCTTGGAATGAAGCTCTGCGCACAAAATGTCAGGCTGACTTCATTGCTGTCTGAATCTGCAAAATAAAAGTCTACGTCTACAGTCGGCCGATCAACAGACAGGATCTGCGTGGTCTTGGGTTTTCTTCTCTCTTTTTCTTCGTCACAGAATCCGGCAATCCCTCTTTGGGTGTTTCTATCTTCTGAGACGTTGCGACCGAAGGCTGATCTTCATCGCTTTCCTCGTCCCGGTACCTCTACTCGAAAGAAGAGCTTAGATTCCTCGGGCTTGTTCGGTGCATCTGGGCTTGCATCTAACCCGAAAGGTGTCAACGGCTGTCAGCTTCTTTAGCCCTTCGCCGGGCCCATGAAGTCTATCTACGAATAGTTAGGTGGCCTGCTCTCGGGCTCGAGTGCCCAAGCGTGCGCAAGCAGCCGGTGCCCAGTGGACACAGGAAGTTATATAGATCTTGCATCGTGACAATCGTAGATAGCTCCTCATCTCATCATGGACTGCAGCAGTTCTGAGCTTCCCTAACCATAAGAACCACAGAACGTCTTGTGGTGATGAAAAGATGGTCGTGCGGTGACCCTCGGGCAGGATTGCTAGGGTTAGGGTTGGGGCTCGCCAGATAAGATTGCCGGCTGCCAAGAGGCGGCGAAAGTGGAGGGGCAACAAATCACTGTCGTGAGGAAGTGCTTCGATCGAATCGACTGGTGCTGCAATGACATCGTGATTCCTGAATCATTCACACACTCGTTTGCTGTAAGTTTGGTGTGTTTGTCTCAACACAAGCAATCTCGTCCCCCCGTTATCACGAAACAGATGACTGTCTAGCATAGAGACCTCCTTACCCCGCCAACTTCAACATTCTCTGCGTCCTGCTTTTCTTTTTCTGTTTTCGCTATCACGCCGACACACATCTCGAGATACCCGAATCTTCAGACCACCTCAAAAGCCACAACACTATGGCAGACGGCGAGAAAGTGTCGGTGCTGTTCGTGTGCCTCGGCAACATCTGCCGGTCGACGATGGCCGAGGGCGTGTTCCGGGCGGCAGTGAAGGGCAGTCCGTACGAGGACCACATCGGCCTGATCGACTCGTGCGGCACGGGTGAGTTCCTCCCATCCCCCATCCCCCCCAGCGGCTGATGACCGCCAAACGATACCACAAGCAGCACACACACACACACACACACACACACACTCACACACCACTAACGCACGCTCTCTCGCAGCCGGCTACCACACCGGCGACAGCCCGGACTCGCGGACGATGGCGGTGCTGCGCAAGAACGGCGTCGACGAGTACGCGCACGCGGCGCGGCAGATCCACGCGACCGACTTCGACCGCTTCGACTACGTGTTCGCCATGGACCGGGCGAACCTGGCCGACCTGCAGGCGATGAAGAAGCGGCGGCCGGCGTCGCGCGCCCAGGTCATGCTGTGGGGCACGTTCTCCGGGTCCGGCAAGGCCGAGGTCGTGCCGGACCCGTACTACGGCGGCCGCGAGGGCTTCGCCGACGTGTACGCCCAGTGCGTGCGGTTTACCGCGAATTTCCTGGCCGAGACGTTCCCGGGGGTCAAGCCGGCGTGAGGTGACTCGCGCAAAGAGGGCGCTGGTGGCTGGTCGGGTTGGCTGGTCTTCTTGTTACGGTTCTTTTTGGGGGCTTGTCTCTACCTTGCATTTGTACCCGCACACGCCTGGCATTTCGGTCTCGCTACGTATATATATACCATTCGCATTTTTTTTCCTTGTTGAGAACTTCATGTTTCGCTGTCGATGCCTTGCTTTGTTTGCGTTGCTGAAATGCACACATGGCCGTGGTCCCAGGTACTCGGGATACTGAGGCTCAGGAGAAAGGGAGTTCCGTGGACTGATGCGTGCTTTGATTCCAATCGGGACGGGTTGTATGTTGGAGAAACCCAACTCTTCAACCCCTGTTTTTGGACGCCCTCTCCCAACCTGGCATAGTGAGTGAATGAGTGCCAGGCTTGGCGATGTTGGGAATCCTGACACGATGGTTTTTTCTTTTCTTTCTAATCCTGGCACCTCCACCGTCTTTTTTTGGTCTTGTCGCGCGGCTACAAAGAACACACAGGACCAATCACACACCTAAGGGGCAGTGGAAACAATGGATTCGCCCGTCATCGCCAGGATGTGCATGTATGAGCAAGAAACACCAGGACAAAATTACCTTGCGTGGGGCCGCTTTTTAAATTAACGGCTATCGAACTGCGGGTTTGAGGGGGGGGAAATCGGCCCACGGCTCACCAATAGCTCAGGGAAAGGTCTTTTGGCCTGGCTCTCGACGGCCACACAGCTGCTGCGCGACATGCGAGATGGGAGGGTGGTATGGCACAACGACACCTGCGGCCACTCGAGAGCAGCCGTTGACTGGCTGGTTGTAGGGCTGAACGGACAGACAACCCAGAACAGCCACCCACCAACGGATGAAAGCAGCACCAGAAGACGGAACATCGCTGGTGGCCCGGTCCATCCACGCCAAGCTGCAGCCACCAACATGCGCAGCCCGAGAGGGTTATCTCCTTCGCACAACCGCGCTGAGACGACACGATAACAGCGTGTTTGCTTCGCCCGCCTGTGGATTCCAACGGCCGGGAACGAGCAAACACGCCCGATTCGGGCCAGGCTTCCGTATGTGCGTCTAGCATCTGCCGCCAAAGCGTGTCGAGGCCGGGATCATCGCTCCTGAAGTGCCGGGTTGCAACAAAGAAACCGCGGCCAGGGCAGACAAAGCGCGAGCGGGGGGACACGGGCTTCTTCGTCTTGTTCTTCTTCTTCGTCTCGTCTCGTCTCGTCTCTTCGTGCTTTTTTCCCCAAGGCGGTTAACAGAACCCTTGATATTGCCCGTTAGCGCAGCAGATGGCGGCCGCGCTCTGATTGGCCGGCTTGCGGACACTGGGCTTCCCTGCCACTGCTCCTCTTTTCTGCCGCTTTTCCAGACATCGCCGGCTCTTCCTACAGGGCGTCTAGGCCGCTGTACAACACGCTCTCCAGCGCTCAACCCCCTGTAGCCACTCGCCTGCTTCTCTTTGTTTGCCCCGCCCCCACCTTCAAGTCGACTCTCACACAGCCCTTTTTCCTTCCTTTCGTCTCCTCTGCTGCTGAGCTCGCTCGCTTCTCACTTGCTTCCTCTGCCTCTTCTTTGTTCTCCCGTCTCTTCACTTATTCCTGCTGCGCTCTCTTCTTATTTCTCGTTCTTGTCATCTGTGCCCTCTTTCAACTCTGTTCTTCTCCTGCTCTTCACTTCTCATCATCTGCTGCGTCTCTCGTCGTGTGTTTCTGTGCTGTGCCTCGTCTTCAATCGCAACCCCCTGATCCCATCTGCTACCCCGAAGGACTTTGGCGCGACCCCTCTCTCGACACCTTTCTCCTTTCCCCGTTTCCTGGGGCTTTTTCCTCCGCCAGCCAGCCTCATCTACACACTTTCTCGTCTCGACAACTGCTTCTTCTTCCTCCTTCATCGACGTAACGCCTTTGCCATCCAACGCCAGGGCCGGTCTCGATCCGTCTCATCCCCCCTTCCTCTCGACAAACTCTTCCTCCCCCCAAAAAAATCCCATCACAACCATGGCTGACCTCCAGGGCCGCCGCGTCTTCAAGGTCTTCAACCAAGACTTCATCGTCGACGAGCGATACACCGTCACAAAAGAGCTCGGCCAGGGTGCCTATGGAATCGTCTGGTATGGCTTCTCTTCTTCGCGACCCCTCATTCATTCGTCTCATTGATATCTCTCGTGCCTTCCTTGCATGTCCCCGTCGTTCCTTCTCTGGTGTTACGCTGGTAGTCTGTGCACCTCAAAACCCTATCCCTAAACCTACCCCACCTGATGTCTTGCCTGCTTTTCTTTTCCCATATCACAATGCAACCCTTGATTGCTGTTCAAAATCAATGCGGAACTGGAATGTGATCTTCTCTCAACATACGGCTGATTGGCCCCGCTCCAATTGTGCTGTGCCAAAGCAACTGTGTCTTCGTGGCCACATGCTTCCAACATTCACCTAGCTAGTGCCATTCCACCACCCCCGGAGACATTGTATCGAAGCTCCGCCCACAACATTTGCCGATCTCAATGCATGTCACACCAGGCATCTTACACTTGCTAACCACACGTGCATCACTATAGCGCTGCTGTCAACAACCAGACCAGCGAGGGCGTCGCCATCAAGAAGGTCACCAATGTCTTCAGCAAGAAGATTCTTGCCAAGCGTGCTCTGCGCGAGATCAAGCTGCTCCAGCACTTCCGCGGCCATCGTAACGTAAGAACTGGCCGTGTTTTGCCACCGTTTCCTCCCACGTCCGCCCTATTAACGTGCAATGACACCCGCCACATAGATCACCTGCCTGTATGATATGGACATCCCGCGGCCTGACAACTTCAACGAGACGTACCTCTACGAAGGTAAGACCTACACCTGTTCTCCATAAGGGCCACTCCCACGCCAGTTTCCTTTACTCTCGCGACATATTCTAACTCTCTTAATCTCCTACACAGAGCTCATGGAGTGCGATCTTGCTGCCATCATCCGCTCCGGCCAGACTCTTACCGACGCCCATTTCCAGTCCTTCATCTACCAGATTCTGTGCGGCCTGAAGTACATCCACTCGGCCAACGTGCTGCACCGTGATCTCAAGCCCGGCAACCTGTTGGTTAACGCCGACTGCGAGCTGAAGATTTGCGACTTTGGTCTCGCCCGCGGCTTCTCGGTCGACCCCGAGGAGAACGCTGGTTTCATGACCGAGTACGTCGCCACTCGCTGGTACCGTGCCCCGGAAATCATGCTCAGCTTCCAAAGCTACACCAAAGCTAGTAAGTACTTGTTCGTCCCAGCCAGACATCAATTCTCGAACTGACATGTCCCTCACCAATGACAGTTGACGTCTGGTCGGTCGGATGCATTCTCGCCGAACTCCTCGGCGGCCGCCCCTTCTTCAAGGGCCGCGACTATGTCGACCAGCTCAACCAGATCCTGCACATTCTCGGCACTCCCAACGAGGAGACTCTCTCGCGCATTGGCTCCAACCGTGCCCAAGAATACGTCCGCAACCTCCCATTCATGCCGAAGAAGCCGTCGCCGTCGCTATTCCCCCACGCCAACCCGGACGCCCTGGACCTCATGGACCGCATGCTGGCCTTCGACCCTAGCCGCCGCATCACCGTCGAGGAGGCGCTCGAGCACCCGTACCTGCAGATCTGGCACGACGCCTCCGACGAGCCCGACTGCCCGGCCACCTTCAACTTCGACTTTGAGGTTGTCGAGGACGTTGGCGAGATGCGCAAGATGATTCTGGATGAGGTGTACCGCTTCCGCCAGCTCGTCCGCCAGGTCCCTGGCAGCGATATTCACGGCGCTGGTGTCCCGGGCGTGGGTAACTCCCAGCCCGTGCCCATGCCGCAGGCCGGTGGCCAGTGGACCGCGGAGGACCCCCGCCCGCAGGAATACCTCGGCCACCCGGGCAGTCTGGAGGCCGATCTTGCCAGCGGCCTTGACGCCAGCCGGAGATGAGCAAGCCAAAGTCTGAAAAGACTTGTGTTTTGTGTGCCATGTTGGATGGACCCTTTCAATTGGTGGTCGATTGACAGCTCGACTTCGTTCTTCTCTTTCCCTACCCTCTGGTTTCTACTGTAGCACTGGCATCAATTTCACGACTGTATGCCCTTATAACATCCCCGACTTTTCCAAATCTCTCCATTTCACCCATTTCTGTGTGTTTTCTCCCCCTCATCACCTTTTTAGGATGCGTTTATTGCGGCTTGTATTCAGGCAGTCCAGTTCAACCTCTCCTATGTTGCGTCATTTTGAGTTTTTTCTCGTTTCGCCTTTGAATTGCTTTTTACTCTTTTTTTGACTATTGGTTGCGCTTGAGCAGGCTTCTTCATGTTCCCCAAATATCTCACCCTCACTCACCCTCTTATTTTGTAGTTCCTCCTCCCGCCCAGAAAGACACGATGACTCCTCTAAAAAGCGCTGGAGTTGCATAATTTTGTAATTGTTAGTTGGTCTTTTTGAATACACTGCTCGTTACTCTAAACTGCCTGCTCATGTCTTCTGTGATTGTTGAGCCGAGTGTGTGGAATTGGAAGCCGGCGGTAACAGAGGACTGTGGTTGCAACCCTAAGGGTTGAAACAATAGGGTCTAACCCTTTCTCAACGTGATACAGGCCGTATGTCTGTGTACAACTCACAGTTCAGTAGGAGTTTCTGCATCAACCTCACTATTTTCTAGAAACGTCTCCCTGGACACAACTTCACGCCCACCCAAAATCTGCCCAACATGTCAAGAAGGCAAATCAAAGGAGAATACATCGAGACAGTAAGTTGGAATTTATTTGCTTCCCCTCTTGCGTGTCGCGACGGCATGTCCGTTATGTCTTTTGTAAGATCTTTCACGGGGCTCATCTCACGAACAACAAACACGACAGGACGCCGGCAACAAGGTGGCGCGCAAGGCGACGCTGGTCGGCACGCAGAACATCATGTTGGGCGGCAAGACGGTGATCCAGCCGGAGGCGATGGTGCGGGGGGATCTGGTGCGCACGGTGCCGTCGTCGTCGGCGGCGGCGGCGGGTGCGGGGGGTGGCGCGGCGGGTGGATCGGCGGGGTCGGCGCCGGCGAGTAACACGGCGGTTACGATTGGGCGGTACTGCTTTTTGAGTCGTGGGTGTATTTTGCGACCGCCGGGGCGGTTGTATAAGGGGTACGTGCCTTCTCTCTCGCTCTCTCCCTCCTCTCTCTCTCTCTCCCTCTCTCTCTCTCTCTCCAGTCTTCGCACACACACACATACACACACACCCCCAAACGACAGAAACCTAACAACCCCCACCGCCCGCAGAATCTACACCTACATGCCCCTCCGCATGGGCGACAACGTGTTCGTCGGCCAGTACACGGTCGTGCAAGCGGCCTCGATCGGCAGCCACGTGCACATCGGCCACCACGCCGTGATCGGCGAGCTCGCGATCATCAAGGACTACGTGCGCGTGCTGGACGGCACGGTCGTGCCGCCGAGCATGGTCATCCCGAGCTTCAGCGTGGTGGCTGGCGTGCCGGCGCGGGTTATCGGCGAGGTGCCCGAGGGCGCGCTGGAGGCGTTTGAGCTGAAGGAGGTGTACAAGACGGTCGGCAATGCGCCGGTGCGGGCGGAGTGAGGGCGGCCCTACCGCACTTTGACTTGAGTTGAACTGATACCCGGGGTTTTTGTGAAGCACGAGGAAGCTGGTGTGTCCTTCTCTCGCTGTATGTTTTTGTGCAAGCGTTACGAATTGAACTCTGCGATTAGGACCGCGGGAAGCGCGACAGAAACTCGACGAGAGAATGTACAACTTGACGAATGCTTGGAATTTTTGGAAATGCTACAGAAAGGCTCTAGCGATGCGTACGCCAACAGTATGAGTGGGCGCAATACGAGAATCAAGGACGAGGAACACAAATGCCCGAACAAACCACCAGCCGCGGCCTCCACCGGTTTCGCTATCCACCCACCCGCCCTCACGCGGAAATGGCAAAGCCCGACGGCGTCGCCGGCCGCGACCGCCGCCAATCGGCCGGCTTGGCGGAGGTGTCCTGGACCATATCCTCGCGCACGCCGGTATCCGTCAGCGCAAACGCGACGGCGGCGGAGCGGGCGCGGCCGCTGTTCGCCAGCCCGGCGCCAGACTCGCGGCGGCGCGCCGCCTCCCGCCGCATCTCGGCCGCGCGCAGGCCGGCCTCGTCGGCGTCCGTTAGCATGGAGCCCTCGATGCTGATGTAGCTGTGGTCGCCGCGCACGCCGACGTCGAAGCGCCGGATGCGGAACAGCAGGCGGCCGCGCACGCGCGCGCCGCCGGCGTCCGCCCAGTAGCCACCGCCGGCGGCAAACAGCGCGTCGTCCTCGGCGAACGGGTCGTACNGTAGTCGTCGGCCTCCTCGACGGAGGCGAGCGGCTCGGGCGCGGCCTCGAAGTCGGGGTCGTCCGGGTGGATGAAGCGCCAGTCGCGCGGGAGGCGCGCGGCCTCGATGCTGGCGTTGAACTTGCCCCAGCACAGCAGGCCGACGGCGCCGTCGTTCTGCAGGATCACGGCGCCCTCCATCCACGCGCCGACCTGCGGGGTGAACAGGTCGAAGTCGGCCGACACCCAGCCGAAGCCGACGGCGAACTCGTCGCGCGACTTGAGGTTTGCCGGCGGGTCAACGGGGTCGGCGGCGGCGGCGGCGGCGGCGCGGCGCGGGGAGCTGGCGACCTGCACGTGGTGGAAGGCAAGCAGCACGCCATGGTAGGCCGGGTTGTAGCGGTTGAGCAGCGGCTTGAGCAGCTGCTCGGCGGCGGCGGCGCTGGGCGTGTCGAAGCCGGCGGGGAAGATGGGGAGGTACTGCGACACGCGCTGCGTGAACAGCGGGAACGAGACGTCGGCCGGCGCGTGCGTGGGGATGTAGGTGTCGGACGACGGCGACAGCGTGGCCACCGACGTGTTGGCCGGCTTCGGCGGCACGTTGCCGGACTTGGGCTTGGACTTCTTCGGCGCGGTGGGTTGACTCGAAAACACCTTGATCTGGGATGCCGACGACGACGGCGACACCTGCTCCACGGCGGATGGCTTGGGAGCCGCCACGGCCGGCTCGGTGTCGCTGTCTTCGATGAACTCCGACGACTTGAATTTGGAGTTCGACGCCTGTGACGACGGCGCTGCGCGGTCCTTCGGCGGCCCGCGGATAGCCAGCTCGGCCTCCAGCTGCGAGCTCGAATCCTTCAGCGCCTTGGCCATCTTGCCGGTCTTCTTCTTCTTCTTCTTCTTCTCGCTGGCGCCGGTAGCCTCGCCGGTTACCGCCGGGACCACCTCGGTGGTGCCCAGCTCCGCCGACGGCTGGCGGGCCGCACCGTGGCGGTCCTGGTGCTTGTGCTTGGTGTGCTTTTTCGTCGCCGCTGCGTCCGGCAGGCTGGACTCCGGGATGATGTCGTGCTGGCTGCCAGCCAGATGGCTCTTGTCCTTCTTGTGGCGTTTCGCGCCGTCGTCCTGCGTCGCCGCCGCCGCCTGGCTGCTCTCGGGGACCTCAACCACGGCGTCTCCGGCCGCGGTCTTGTCTTTCCGCTTCGACTTCTTCTTGTCCTTCTTGTGCTTGTGTTCGCCGGTGGGGAGGTCGGCGGCAGCGGCGGCGGTGGCGGCGGCGTCAACGTCGTGGGTGCGCTTCTTGCGCGGCGAGGCGTCGCCGGCCTCGACTATGTCGTCGTCGCGGGACCGTTTCTTCTCGGACTTGCCCATGGTGAGGGTTGTGTTTGCGGTGTTCGTGCTCGGAGACTCTGGACGACGGTTGTCGGGGTGTGTTTGCGTCTGCTCAATTGGGATCAGGAGACTCGTCGCCGGGGAAGTTGACCCTATGACCTACCCTGACTGAAAGGGTCTCCTCGGTAGAAAATGAGTCGGCCTGGGGAGGAATTCGTGGGAGTGCAACAACAAAGGTCGGCGATGATGAGCCAAAAGAATGTCAAATCTCAATCGCAAAAAAAAAAAAAAAGATTTGGCAGAAAAAAAGTTTATCAAAAATCTCGACACACAAAATTCAGCTTCACCGCTTTGCAAGGTTAAGTGGGGAACTCGCCTGGAAAGGGACCAGCAGTTGCCTTTATCTTATCGGAAAACTTAGGGTTTGATTGGTTAGGGTCTAGGGTTGGGCTGCTTTAGGGTCTGGCTTTGACTCTACCTAGATTTTCTCGGCAGAACAACACTCCGGAGATTTCCAGAAGGATTTTCGCCCAGGTCGTAATTTCCATCCGCGATAAGACAACTGGGGGGGAGGACAGGACACGAGATCAGACACGAGCGTTTCCTCATCGTTTCGAGGCTGAGAAGCGGGTGAGAGTTTCTGTTCCTGGAAGCATCAAGGTGTTCCAGGAAGAAGTCTATTCTTCCCCTCAGCAAACATAGCCCAACTCACCGTACCGAGACTTCTCAGCCAAGGTCGCGTCGCTCAAGTGGCTGGGATCAAGACGCCGGGCAAAAGAAGGAAAAGGGAAACACAAGTGCTGGCATCACCAGATAAGCGCGGGGCGATCTGTACAGTACAGTATTTAGTTTCGGGGGCTTCCAGGCTTGGCAGTCCGCTGGTGTCTTTCTTGGTTCGTGTAAGTGGTTTAGGGTGGACATCGTCGCTGGACGACATGCCGTGTTCTTGGGGTGGGTTTGCAGAGACGAGGCGACGATGATCTGGTGATGATGCTCACTTAGCACGACCAGAAACGAGTGTGCGTGTGCATGTCTGAGCACACACAGAAGCGTGGCCGGTGCTTCCCCCCGTTCACCGGTGCTGGAAGCCAGCCACCGATACCACAGCCATTCCCACTCGCACCACCCCCCCCCTCCCGATACCCTTGTGCGCGGCGCAAGGCTTACGGGGGGGGGGAGGAGGAGGGGGGGGGCAGCATCGTAATGACAACACACAATCGAGCGAAGGCGGGCAAAGAAAACCACTGCTCGGCCGCAACTTATCTCTTTCTATTACGTCTGGCTTTTATTTCGTTCCGGGGCGGTTCTGGGCGGGTCCTCGCCCCAATCGTCGACTTTTCAATCCAGGCCCCAATCGTCGACTTTTAATCCAAGATGCCAGCCAAGCTAAACCCAGCCGGAGAGAGGAGGGAAGATGTACAGTACAGTACAGTACAGTACAGTACAGTTGTATATGGGCCCATCGAGATTGGCGTTAGTGCTGTACGAGGGTGGTCTCCCTACCGGTCTCTATCAAAAAGAGGAAACCGTTCGTTGATGGGCGGGATATCGGGTGATCGCGAGTTTTCGACGGCTGTCCCTCTATGTCGAAGCGGGACGATGTTTGTATGCAATTGCATCTTCCAGACCTAGATGCCAGCAAGGGCACGCCAACCTCTTGCTATCTGTGACTCGATCGTCTCACGACACGGGGACGGGGCAGAAAGAAAGAAAAGCAGGCAACCCCCCCCCTGGGCCGCGATGAGTGAACCGAAGCCCAGCCCCAACCGTTCGATGCAACTCTACGGTGATAGGCGATACCTCGACTTTGTATGGCGCGGGCGTGCTCTGCACAAGTACCGGCCGCGTTGTCTTGCATTGCATTCGGCTCTTCTCTGAGAGATGGTGGGGGTGCTGAAAAGGAAAAACACCACGATTGAGGTCAGAGCTTCTCTTCTCCCTCTCTCTCTCTCCCTCTCTCCCTCTCTCTCTCTCTGTTTGTGTGTGCTGGTCTGTGTTTGATTTGGTGTGATTCTGGATCCGGAGAAAGCAGTCACACTTGCTTGTACGCCTCTGGTTCTGGCGTGTCTTTGTGTGTCGGACTTCTCCCTTATCTTTCCACCCAGTTCATCATCATTCACTCTTGATCATTTCCGCAGTCTTGTTCTTATCTTTATCTATCTCTCCTCATGTACTGTACATACAGTAGATACGCCTCGACTCAATGTATATGTACATACGAATCCTCCATTCCATCTTCCATGCTGCTTCTTTTTTTCACATGCTCTGCCGGATATCACACGGCCCCTCTCTCCGCGTAACGTACTTTATACTTTATACTCGTCCCCCCCGGCACATAATCCACATCTGCGTTCCCACAGTTGTATCCGCGAACCTTCTGGGTGTTGTCGGCATCTCCGCGTGCTTTCATTTGTCTGGTTTGGATCTCTGTGTTGCATCTTGTAGTTATGGCCCCCCGGATACACCGAAAATGAGAGCGAAGCACCGATTCACTCTGCGGACTTCCATGCTATCTCTCCTCTCGCACGGGGTTTACGTCTTCCTTATCTCCGCCCACATCTGCTGGCTCTTCTTGGCCTTCCGCGGTGTTCGTATTGGGATTTGTTATCAGATATGTATCCGGGGGCTTGACCCGGACGAATCTCCTCCCCCAGGAAGCACTCACCATAACGTATCCCACCAACTCCCTCTGGTTGACAGACAGTCAAGTCTCTCGGCTCCCACGCGGAGAATCTCACCCTCCCGCAGACAGGTGTCCCAGTTCAGGTGGCGGTCAATGCCCGGCCGTGTTTCTGCTCGTCCCACGAATCCCACCATACACCCAGGCCATGAATGTACAGCACAGTACACCTGTATCAGTACCTCGAGCGCTAAGACACACACGCCCCGGATCCCCCTAGTACAACAGCAGATCACCGTCCAATCTCTCTGGCCTTGGTTTCCTCTTTGTCTCTATCATTATCTACTGTATATCAGAGTACCACCGCACCAGGCCCGAACCCAATCCTCTTATCAATGGGCGGCGAGCTTTGAAACAGCCCGGACCACCTCATCTCATGGAGAGAGATCTGGGTGGGTTTGTATCTTTCTTTTTTTTTCTTTTCTATCTTTTTCCGTAGGAGCGGAGGAGAGAAAGAACAGGGCCTCCCTGATAACGACCCGATTGATGTGCCGTAAGCAATCTCGTTACAGCATACAAACATCATCATCGTAGCGTAGGAGTAGTAGGAGTAGTAGGAGTAGTAGGAGTAGTAGGAGTAGTAGGAGTAGTAGGAGTAGTAGCTATAGCTACCAACCCAACCGAGCTTGTGCCTCTTTTTCCTCGTGCAGGTGCAAGTGCCCCCCGCCGATGTCGTGTGGCTGCTTGTTGGAGCTTTCTTGCTCTCTATAAGTGCTGATAAGGGTCGCCGCTCCCACCTTGCGTGTAGCTCTCTTCGTCTCCTCCTCTCTTCTCTTTTCACAAACCCTGACTTGATGGCTTCCTATCCGTGATCTGTCTTCAACAGACCTCTCACTCTTCTCCCCGCCGATCATCTTATCCCGATCTTAACCACCCACCTCTATACCGAACACCAAAGCTTCGTCACCACCATCCACATTCGAAATGGCGACCACGGAGCCTCCCAGCGAGGTCGTCCTCGGCCAGGACGAGGACCGCCTGGCGCAGATGGGCTACAAGCAGGAGCTTCGTCGCGATTGGGGCCTGCTGCAGAATTTCGGCGTGTCTTTCTCTATCATTGTGAGTCCCTGCACGTTGGGCAGCGAGCTTCAGCTTGAGGCATTGTCGCAGTTCTAACTAGCTGTTTTCACTGTCTATTTAGAGCGTCATCACCGGTCTCACCACTCTGTTCTCTTACGGTCTGAATACCGGTGGCCCGGCAGGTAAAGCGCCCCCGAGTCGCCGTCGCCATGGGCAATGCTCGCGCGCGCAAGAAGCACACATGCAGTACTAACGCAAACCTCGCACTTCTCTCTCCCCCACCCACAGTCATGTCCATCGGCTGGCTCGTTGTCGCCTGTCTCACCATGCTCGTCGCCACCGCCATGGCCGAAATCTGCTCGGCCCTGCCGACCAGCGGCGGTCCGTACTTCTGGGCCGCGCTGCTGGCACCGCCCAAGTGGTCGCCGCTGCTGGCGTGGCTGACCGGCTGGTTCAACCTGCTGGGCCAGGTTGCCGTGACCACGGGCATCTCGTTCGGCCTGGCCAACCTGGTCGCGACCGCCGCCACCGTCAAGTTCCCGGACTACGAGCCGACGGCGGCGAAGACCATTGGCATCTACGCGGCCATCCTGGTGTCGCACGGCCTGGTCAACAGCTTCGGCGTGCACACGCTCAAGTACCTCAACAACCTGTCGATCCTGCTGCACTCGGCCGGCATCACCGCCATCTGCGTGTCGGTGCTCGCCAAGGCGCCGACCCACCAGCCGGCCTCCTTCGTGTTCGGCAAGTTCTACGACGGAACGGGCATGGACGGCGCCGACGGCTGGTCGATCCGCTCGTCCAAGGCGTACGTGGTGTTCTGCGGCGCGCTGACCGCGCAGTTCACCATGACCGGCTACGACGCGTCGGCCCATCTGGCCGAGGAGACCAAGAACGCCTCGTGGAGCGCGCCCATCGGCGTGGTCAGCAGCGTGGGCTTCTCGGCCGTCTTCGGCTTCTTCGTGCTCATGTCGTTCCTGTTCTCCATCCAGGACTTTGAGACCACCCTCAACACCAAGTACGGCCAGCCCGTGCTGCAGATCTTTGTCGACTGCTTTGGCGAGAACGGCGCCGTGGCGCTGTTCACCGTCATCTGTGTGTGCGTGTGGCACTGCGGTCTGTTCAGCATGACGTCGAACTCGCGCATGATGTTCGCGTTTGCCCGAGACGGCGGAATCGTAAGTAGTTGAGGTTTTTTTTTTGGTTTTTTTCTTTTCTTTTCGTTGCTCGGTATCAAAAGACCTTTCTCTCAGCATGCGAGCCCGAACTGACCCCAACACGCCCTCTCTATCATAGCACCCCGTCTTCCACCATGTCGATAAGCGCTTCAAGGCGCCCATCCGAACCATCTGGCTCGCGGCCTTCCTCTCGTTCATCCTGGCGCTGCCCTCCCTCGGCTCCGACGTCGCCTACGCCGCCGCCACGTCGATCGCCACAATCGGCCTGTACATCTCGTACGGCCTGCCGATGCTGATTGGGCTGATCTGGAAGGACGACTTCAACCGCATGAAGGGCCCGTTCAACCTGGGCATGTTCTCGCGGCCGATCGCGCTGGGCGCGGTGCTGTGGATCTGCTGCATCACCATTGTGTTCTGCCTGCCCACGGCCAACCCGGTCAGCGAGCAGTCGTTCAACTACACCGTCGTGGCCGTCGGCATCATCGCGCTGGGCAGCATGAGCGTGTGGGTGGTGACGGCGCGCCACTGGTTCACCGGCCCCGGCGCCGAGGTGCAGGAGGCGATGCGCAAGGGCGTCAACACGATCGACCCGCTGATAGATACTCCGGGAAAGGTCATTGAGGACACGACCACCGAGAAGAGCTGAGCGGTGGTAGTATACATGAACGATCCAGTATCAGTGTGTTTGCTTTTTCGAGGGAGGCGGAGGGGGGGAGGAGACGTAACTGTCTGGTGCAAACGTGGTGGGTGGTGTCATTCTGCATACATGATACATGTTTCTTGATACCCGGTTCCGAGTCTAGTAGTGATAATGGGGTGGTGCAAGTAGTTGAGTAATATATATTCTGGACGAGACTTAACTTGAGAATGGTGATTGATCATGGAGAAAAGGGTTCTGCGTGATTCGGACCCAAAGGACGAGACCATCTCAAAGCTGGGGGCTTTGAAAGCTTAGGGTTGCAGACTCCTAGGGTTTCTGCGAGTTAGGGTTGGTGGCTAGGGTTGCAACGTTTCTCTTGGGATATCGTCTCTTGTTCAGTTCACACACAGTCAAGTGATGTGGCTTCAATCTTATCTTTGTCCCATTTCTGTCAAAAAAAGAATTAATTTCCCCTGGTCACACATACAGTATATGCCGCGCACTTATTGATACTGGATACGGTTAGCTTCCCGGGGGTCCTTGACTTTCGGGCTGGAAGCCGGAATTTGGGTTCTGGAGTGTGGGATTTTTGTTCCTTTTGGCCAGGGGGGGAGAGAGAGCAGAGAGGAGAGAAACGAACGGGGACCACACGGACTGGACCAAGACTAGGCTGCGTGGTGGTGATCATCTCGGTTGGTGGGTCGGGCGTCGTTGGCTGAAGACTGACGAGAATCAACTTTCGGTTTGGCTACAGAGGGGTTCTTGCGGCCGTGAGATTCCCAGCGACATTGGCAGGCATATAAACAAGATGTACAGTACTTACGTGCACTGTCTATTTCTCGGAGTTGATTGTTGCGTCGGAAGTCGGTTGGTTGACAGAACACTTTATCGCTGTAGGCATCCGAATGCCGTGATTGAGCACGCAGCTCGCATCGTCAGCACTCAACTTTGAGAACTTGGCGGGATCTGCAGCGAGGCAGGAAAGCCTGTTCCGGAGACTTTTGGCCCAACTTGGCCTTCGTGTCGCCCAAGCTTCTTGCGAATGCAACCGTAGGCCGGAGATGGTGAAATTGCAGCTGAACCCCCCCCTCCTCTCCCCTCTCCCCCCAGCCGGTGGCTTATCAGCACGGGAGAAGTTGGGTGGTGATGTGTTGGATATCGGATCGGCAAGAAGTCGCAGACGGGATGAGTTTGTTCGTCCTCATGATATAGCTGCAATCACACGCACCTCAAGGCCAGCCGTCAAGACCGGGCGTCAAAGAGGGACAACACCCACGAACGGAGCAAGTGTCCCCACCAAGTTCACGTCGGTTATTGGGTCCCGGGGGGGGGGGGCTAGACCGCCTGGATCCAAACACCAAACGCCTAACAAACGAACAGGACGCCGCCCCTCTTCACCGCAAATTTCAGGTTCTCTCCGTTGGAAACGCTGTTCAAAAGCGCTGCAGTGGGGGCATCTGTGCTTCCACGAAGGAACTGAAAGAAGAGGGTCGGACGGACGTGTGTCCACTTGCACTGTCTTTGGTGACTGGCCGGGGGGGTCTGTCCCCGCCTGAAGGGGCCTGGACGCTGCCCGACAGACAACAGTGTGTTGTGTCCTTGAAGCCATCCCGGTGTTTTACTGCGTTGGTGGGCGAGCTGGACGAACCACACCCACGCTGTGTCTGACGGCCGTGGGTTCTGGGCTGGTGTTGAGAGCCCGCGTTTTAACACTCGCGTTTCTTTTGTGAGAAACCTTTCTTTTTTCTTTTTTTTTCTTCTTCCCCACCGCAGTCTTGCTGAGGCGAAAGAAGCAACCAGCAACGAGCGCGAGGGAGGTTTGAGTTATCAAAAAGGCGTGGCCCTTGACCTACCTGGAGCGGCGGCTGTGACGGCTTCCCGTCGCAGGTCTGTGTATGTGTGTGTGTGTGTGTGCTTTTTTTCTCTAGAGTGGCAACACTGGAGACACGCCAAACTTAAAAAGCAAATGCGATCAGGTTTCGGCGGCGGGCGCGCGGTCACCGCCGATGTCGATAGCTTTTCGCGCCGGTTCTCAGCTGGACCCTGGGCTGTGGCGTATACGAGCGGCCGCAGAGCCTCAGACACGCAAAACAAAACAAAAAACACACATAACCCCAGAAAAGATGTGCCTTGTCTGGTCCGCGATGGCGGTGATATTGGTGGACTGAGAAGCAAGCCACGAGAGGCCCCGTGGGTTCCTCCTCCAAAGACGCATCAAGCCATGGCTCTTCGCCTGCGGTGAGCTATGCGAAGTTGTGTGCGAGTGTCTTGGTTGTTGCGCACGGCGGGGCGGAACCTGCGAAAACCCCCAAATCATGCTGTGTTGTCGATCCATGCTATGGGAAGCCATGACTGCTATTCAAAGTGCTGCGTGACAGTTGTGGCTTCGAGCGAGCTTGGTCGGGCCCGCGAGAGATTCAGCTTTGCTTCGGAAGGTCAAAGGCTCGAACCGGGGGCGGTAAGTCTGGCCCCAAAGCGGCGGTTAAGACGGCACTGGAAAGCAAAGCTGCGATCAAGCTCCTGTCTCACAGCTTAATCTCGTTTCTCTCTCGCCGGTGCGGGTGTCCAAGCGTTTCTGTGTGTGCGAAGGAACTCTGCATTGGCAACCTCTTTGGTCCGTGCAGCTCTTGTCGATACGAGCTTTTTTTCTTTTTTTTTCTTTTCTTTTCTTTTTTTCTGGACAACGCACAAGAACGGCGAATCCACTCGCTCACAGCCGGCTGAACCTGAGGCTCTGGACGCACTGGCTTTCGGGGGTTTCCCCGTGGTTATCTTTGTTCGTTGCTGGTTAAGTATGCCAGTCTCATCGTGACGGAGGGAGGAACCCATGAGATCGTGGGTAAAGGTGAGTCAATCTCAGGGACAGGACTCGCCTTACACGCTCTCCTCTCTCGAGATGTGGAAGAAGACACACTCGTCGCTGAGTTCCCGTGGATGGACGGACATGTCCTTCTCAGGTTATGCAGTCCTTGTCCGCCAATAGCCTCAGCTCTCCCAAGCGCCGCCGCTGCAGCTGGGAATCACAGCCTGCAGGAAAAAAGCAACGAGGATTTCGCTTGAGCCGCACTCTTGTTTTCTTTTGGTTCCTCTGCAGCCGCCTTCTGCTTCCCTCACCACCACACATCCGTCCCTAGATATTGCCGTGATCCCTGCTCGACTCGGCCTATCTCTGCCGGCCATGATACATCACCAGCAAGGACTACTCAAGCCAAACAGGCAACCCTTGTTTCTTTCTTTGGACGATTTCTTCTTCCTCGTCTTGTTTCCATGTATTCGTTAAAACCCCGCTGGTCCAAGAAACCACCAGCAAAAAAGACGTGTGTCCGGTGCGTAAACCTCGACGTGCAGGTTGTGGATGGAGCCGAAGCTATATTCATCCTCTCTGGCTTCGGACGAGGATTGTGTTATGTACAGTACAGTCCGTGTCGACGAAAGATACGTACCTATGTGCTGGTCGCTTCATGGCGAGCCCGAAGCATCCACCTTTGTGCTGCAGAACTGCAGGTCGTCTTGTCTGTTCTCTCCCTCTCTCTCTTGTGGTGTGTGTTCTCGCCACATGCTCTGGTCAGTCATCTCCATTCGATCTGGACCGGTGCTGGCCGAGGGGTCCTTCAATCCATCTTGTTCAATTTTTTCCCTGCTCCTGCAGGTCGCTGCATCGCGGCCTGATGCTCCGCGTTCTCGTTTTCGCTCGGCCGTGTCTGCTTCTCGTCGGGTTGAAATATCACATGGAGCTTCTTGGGTGGTAATCTGGCGGAACTGGTCCAAATGTCGGCTGCAGCTCTTGTCTCTGCTCGGCCAGTTGCATCTGCAGCTGAGGCGGGAACATGGCAGCAGTCCTCCTCTTTTTTTTCTTTCTTTTTTTTCTTTGTTTTCTTTCTTTTTTTTCTCTCTCTCTTTCTCCTGTCTATCTATCTATCTATCTGCCTGTCTGTCTCCGCTCCTCCGCCTGGACTGTCCCAACCGGGAAGTGTGCTCTGCGCCGCCCATTTTCGTGGCCCCGTATTTCGTTTCCTTCTTTTGTTCCTCTTGCTCGTTGCGGCTCTTGCATGGCCATCAGTATGCACTCCCCGGCTGTCCTCGTGGGCAGTCTGAGTCTCGTCCTATGACATACACTACGTTGTTCTTCAGGTACAGTCTGCGAGATTCGGTATTCGTACGGTGGCTACAAGCTTGGGAAAGAGCTTTCTCCAGATGCCCCGGCATTTTAGCTTTTTTATTTTTATTTCTATTTCTATTTTTATTTTTATTTCATATTTTCTATTTTATTTATTTTTTGGCCTTCCAACAGCTGGCAGCTGGCATGTCGATTTATTCTCTATTTTATTTTATTTTCCCGGGGTTCTAGATCTCTCTCTGCTCCTATATCTCAACCGTATTTCTCCTGCTCTTCTCTCCTCTCTTTTTTCTTCTTTTTTTTCTTTCCCTCCCTCCCAGATCTTCTCTTCACCATCTCCCCTCTTCATTCTACCATAATTTTTATGCTCTCAGACTTATATCTCCCTCTCTCTTCACACTCATCGCTTCGCTGTCTTGATACAGTCAATTTTGAACATCATCTAGCTTCTCTTAAGCTTCAACTGATTTCCCTGGGCCAAGCTTCTCCCGGCTGTTCTGGTCTCTCCGCCCCTATTTCAACCAGTCGATTGAATAATATATCACGCCTATCTTCAACCACTCCAAAGCTGTCTTCGCCTGCTTGTAACCTCGTTTCTCTTGCCTCTGACTGTGTGTGTGTGTGCGTGTCTGTGTGTCGTGTATCTACGTAATTACTATCACACATCTCTCTCACATTCTCTCAATTCTGCCTGATTGCACCATCATCACCAAACCCGCAGCCTTTCTTCATGAACTCGTCATTGTCACACTCCCTCACGAAATCTTCAGAGCTGATGACGCTTTGGCCATTATCATTACTTCACGTACACCAAATCCCACGCGTATAGTTCACAGTTCGTCGTCCCCCGGACCGCGAGCGAACTTTTTTTTTTCGCCTTTTCCTAATTTTATGGATACATCTCCGGGGCCACCTTTTCCCACTATTCCCAACTCGATCGCTCTAGATCAACCTTTTATTTCCAGCGCCTGGATAACCTTTGATTATATTGGCCGCTAGTTTGTTTCCCAGACCCTGCTGTTTGACGGTGAAAACCCCCCCAAAATCCAACGGGAAAGGGGCTTGACACTCCTGGTGAAGAAAGGTACCCCCCATTGTCAGTTCTTTCAGCTTGGGCTTTGACAGCCACTGGTTCTCCCGAGAGACGAGTCTCTTCGGCTTTGCGCTTGACCTTATACCTGCATATAAGTCGACAGCCGCTCTCGCACTTAACCTGGTGGTCTCCCTGTCCACCAAGTTTGCCCATTTGCTTCACACAGGCTGTGATTTCCTCTCGTTTGCTTCTCGTCTGTCTCTTCTCTCTCTATTATATCCTCTTCTTCCCCTAATAACCCTTTACTCAAACTCCCCTCCCCCCGTGTAAATCATTCACCATGGCTATGACCCTACACCAGCCGTTTGAGCACCGCTCAGTAGTAGGAGAGAAAGTCGACCTTCCTCTCGCTCTCCACCGATACTTCGTTCTCGTGTCGCAGCAGACCGCGCTCTTCGACCACCTCGACTCGATCCGCGCGAACGTGTCAGCCATCGACGTCCACTCCACCTCCCCCAAGCAGTCGCCCGTGGTCCCGACTCCTCCCGCCCGCTTCCACCAACGGTCCCGGCCATCCTACCGCCGCTCGCCGTCCTCATATACCGCGTTGTCGTCGTCTGCGCCATCCTGTCTGGATCCGGTCATCGACGAAACCACCCTGTACGCCATTGCCTCGTGCGAACGCCGCCTGCTCGACGTCAACGAGGAGATCAAGCGCGAGCTGACCCAGCTGCTCAACTACGACTTTGTGCGCGGAAACTGCGAGCTGCGGACCTGGGTGCAGTGCCGCTTGATGGAGACGGAGAAGCAGCTGCGATCGGGCCGGCGCCGACGAAGTGCCGCCGAGTGCACCGACTGATTCCAACCACTTTATAACCTACACCCACCGCCGTTTTGCCTTGGTTTCTTTTTTTCTTCTTTTTTTTCCTCTTCAACATCACCACATTCTCACCCGTCAGTCACGCAGCATTCACACCATTTCCGTGACCCGAGCCACTACCAGAAAAGCTCGTCATGAGCCTTCTTCTCGTTTTCTTCCCTCTTCCTGAGTCAAGTAGCCAACTGCAGCCCGTTGAACAGGGCTCAACTGGTTAATGGCCTTCTGGAAGATCTCGAGCAAACAAACCAGGCAAACCACTCTCCGACATGGTCCGACCCAAACCTGCTCTCTCAACTCGGGATATTCCCCTCTATCTTTCATCTTACTCCCATCCCCTCCGTTTCGTCACTTGTCACCGATGCGGGGGAGCCAGCCACGTCGATCGATAATGACATACTTGTCGTGTCATTCAATACGGATTCGCGCTCTCAGACACACGGACTATCTATCTATCCTGACTATCTCTCTCTCTCTCTTCCCGTTCTCTTATTTTCCGTCCCTTTTACTTTTGTCTCGAACCACACATCTCTCTGGCCTGTGAGACAGTCCAGACCGACCCCGATCCCAACCAACTTGTATCACTATAGCGGCAATGATCTCGCTACTCTTCGATTCTTATTACTCATTCATCGCCTTTTTAATGTCGTGCTCTTCTTCGTCCCACCTGATTTTTGGTTTTCTTACTGGGACAAGACCTTTTTAATGACCCGTTCTTAGCTCGTTTTTCTTTCCTTTTTTAAACGGACTGGAGTTTTCTTCTTTTTTTTCTTGTTCTTTTTAATATCGGGTCCCTTCTTTTTAATCATCGCGCTCCGTTCACTATTGTTTTCACCGTTCGCCTTCATTCCGGGAATACGGCTTGCCCGATCTTGCTAGGTCCCTCTCTCTCGCTTTCACTCACTCTCTGTTAATGGCCCGAGACCACTGAGACCAACCCGTCCTCCAAAATTGTCACACCACGCCACCCAAAGTGCCTGACCACCGCTCCCTCCCGGCATTGATGAGCTGGGGTTCATCCATCCATCCATCCATCCATCCATCCGCTCTACCCCAGACTTTTCTTTTCTTCCTTTCCTTTTCTGCACTTCCCGGCTTCTATACCGTTTCGGGGTTAGCAGGCGGGGCCAAGCAAAAGTGAGAGGTGGTGTCATATCACGTCTATCGTCCCAAGACAACACGTTCCAGTCCCTTCCTACGATTCATTGCTCTTCGTTTTCTTTTTTTTTTTTCTGGGACCGCTGTATTAATAGAAAGAGTCGGGTGTGAGGAATTTTGTGTCTGGGCTTTTTTACTATTTTTATCCTCGGTTTTTTCTCGTCCTTGACTCGGGCGGTTTTGTTTTCTCTCTTGAATTGTTACAGAGTTCTTGCTCTTCTGTGGTTGGCGTTTGTTCTCTTTTGCTTCCTGGAGCACTGCTTGGCTTTCTTTTTGGACTAGATGACCTGTCTTTCTGGAATTAATATCTTTTCGCCGTCTGGCGAGGTGTTGTCTCCTGATTTCTGCTCTGTTCGAACGCTGTGTACTATGTTTGGTGGCCGTATCGTAAAGTATGCTCCTGGTCTTAGAGTCTTGACTATCAAAGTGTCAAGCTCAAGTTACGCCTCTATTTCTTTGAGTGTGCAGTGGACTCACGACTTCTTCTACTGAAAGTTTCGTGGTATGGGGACCAGAATTGCTTCTGCATTTTGCTGCATCACTTGATAAAAAATCAAGTCTCATCATGTGGTGATGATGTTCAGCACCGATACCCTGACCCTAACAAAACCCTAACGTCTGAAAATCCAAACCCTAAGCTAGCTTCATTTTTGCTCTCAAGTCGGGCTCTTAGTAAATTTTGTCCTGTGTTTTCAACACCAACCTCATCACCACCTCACCCACCATCTTCCCACGAACGCATTCCGTCCGCTTTCAATCTGCACCTCAATTTGGCGCTCTTCATTTAATTACCACCTCCATTACCCACGGATACAACTCCACGGCTTTGCGCTTGGAAACGCGCAGGTTTGCGCCAGTTGTGGGATTAGACGCGAGGCAGTTTTTCCAACGTCGATCCCCATCATGTCGGTGTTGCTGGAAACGACGGCCGGCGATATCGTCATCGATCTCCTGGTTGATTACGTGCCAGAGCTGTGCGAGAAGTGAGTTTCCGTGATCCTGCGTGCACACGGCTGCCGTGACTGCGAATACTAACTGACTTTCATTCCCATCTGTAGCTTTCTCAAACTGTGCAAAATCAAATACTATAACTTTTCACCGATCCACTCACTACAAAAGAACTTTTCCTTCCAGACCGGCGACCCTCTCGGCCCGCTTTCCTCCGACTCCGACGGCGGCACCTCGATATGGGGCCAGATCTCGCACAGGCCCGGCGACAAGGCCTTCCCGGCCATCTTCCACCCGAAACTAAGACATGCTGAGCGCGGCACCGTTAGTATGGCGACTCTCCCTTCCCGGAGCGACCCGGATTGCCGACTCGCGGCGTCACAGTTCATTGTCACGCTGGGGGAGGACACCGACTACCTGGATGGCCGGGCGGCGATCTTTGGCAAGGTGGTGGAGGGGTTTGACGTACTAGAGAAGATCAACGAGGCTATCGTCGACGACAAAGGCCACCCGCTCATCGACATCCGCATCCGCCACACCGTCATTCTCGACGACCCATACCCGGACCCTCCCGGCCTGCGCGAGCCTAGCGCCTCGCCCCCGCCGTCCAAGGCTCAACTCGCAACGGTCCGAATTGCCGACGAGGCCGCTCTGCACGCGGACGACGACCTCGCGGAAGACGAGGTCGAGCGGCGGCGCCGCCAGCGCGAGGCCGACGCCCAAGCCCTGACCCTCGAGATCATGGGCGACCTGCCGTTCGCCGAAGTGCGGCCGCCGGAAAACGTGCTGTTCGTGTGCAAGCTGAACCCGGTGACGACGGACGAGGACCTGGAGCTGATTTTCGGGCGGTTCGGCAAGATTGTCAGCTGCGAGGTGGTGCGCGACCGCAAGACGGGCGACTCGCTGCAGTACGCGTTCATCGAGTTCGACGACAAGGCCAGCTGCGAGACGGCCTACTTCAAGATGCAGGACGTCCTCATCGACGACCGCCGCATCCACGTCGACTTCTCGCAGTCGGTGTCCAAGCTCAGCGACGCCTGGCGCAAGGACACCAACCAGGCGCGGCGCAAGCGGGCGGCGCGCGGGACGGGGTGGGGCGGCATTAGCGAGCTGGAGCGCACACGCCAGTACCGCAACGACGACGACGACAACGGATCAGATACCGGTGGGGGTGGAGATGGGGGCGGGAGCGGCGGCGGCGGCGGCGGTGGCGGTGGCAGTCGGAAACGTACCTCACGCCGAGGGGGGCCGTCTTACACCATGGTTTATGGGGAGGAGGAAATGCGGTCCCGGCATGTGCGGGGGGCTGGCGGGGACGATGGCGTAGGCCGGGGGCGAGGGCGGCAGGCAGACCAGGACGCCCGGGACCGGGGCCGCGATGAAGGGCGGCAGCGGCGGGCCGAGCACAGCCGCAGCCGCAGCCCACGCCGGCGGAGCGGGGTGTATCGTGACGGCGAAGGTGCCCGCGGCCATGCGGCCCGGGAAGTCGTCCGGGACCACGATGATTCCTCCCGGGAGGCCGAAGACCATGGGCGGCGACGACGGGGCGGCGACAGCGGCGGGGGGCCGGGCGGGGCCGAAAATGGGCGGGCCGTCCAGCGGGAGGGGTTCGGGCTCGGGCGAGAGCGAGAGCGAGATTGGGGGGCTCGCGGCGGTGGAGGGCGCGACCGAGGGCCAGAGCGAGGCGGGGGAAGAGGCGGATGGGAAGAAGNGGGGGCAACGGGGGGAACGGGGGGAACGGGAACGCGAGCGGCGGGATGGCGAGCGGGGGGACCGTGAGCGGCGGGGACCATACGACCGACGATGAGGTTGAGGGGGCGCGGCTGCTGCGGCGGGTCTCCCAGTTGTCGCTGGCGACCGAGGGCGCCGCGGACGAGCGGGGCCGGTAGGCTCTGGCTGCGGCGGCAAGCGCGGCGGCGGCGGCGGCGGCGGCTCCGGGCGTGCCGGGGGTGCGCCAGGCCGCCGAGGCGGGGGTGGCGGTCGTTGTCGTCGGTCTGCCCCGTCTGCGAACGCGGACGCGTCTGGGCATGAGTGATAGACACTACCCTGAGTTCTGTTTCTGTTGATGTTTGTTCTCGGCAGAGGGAGCCCCCCCTTTTTCTCGGGGTTTTTTTTTCGGCGGGTGGTTAGGTAGTCCACGTCAACCCCCAAAAATCAGCTCTTTTCGGGCGTGATTTCTGAGCACAGAGAGACACAAGTCACCAACGGGAGTTCGTTCTTCTGCGTTTTCTTTTCCTTCTTTTCTTTTTTTTTTCTTTTTGTGCTGAAGGGGGTCTTCTTTGGCGATGTGCAGATGCAGCGGAATGGAAGTGAATGTGACTGAGAGGATGGAATAACTAACTTGAGGTCTTCCCTGGTGTGGAGGTGGGCTTTTTGTATCTTGCTCGCACACTGAGAGACGTTGAGGCAGCTGCTGCCACGGCAGACGGCTGTGTGTGTGTGTGTGTGGTCGTGGCTCGTCATCTGGCGATGCCTTCTTGTCTGTTTGGGTTTCTTGCTGATACGGATGTGAGGCTTTGGGCAGATGAGTGTTTCTACGGCCAGGAAGACGGAGGAGTTTGCCAGTGGCGATACATCACGTCTCTTTCTGCCTCTCTCGGCTCTTTTTTAATTGTACATATCCCTTTCTCTCTCTCTCTCTCTCTCTCTCTCTCTGGAGGCTGGGCTTGTCCCTTTGCTCCGACTTCCTCTCATCCACATTCTCTCCTCCACGCACACTCTCTGCGTGGCCTGTTTGGGGAGCTTGAAGCAGCAAACGGTGGGAATACCTTCAGCTAACACACAGTCATGTCCAAGCCAATAACAAACACACTGACGACACAGACACCAACCCCCCGATGGTCGAATAACCACCGCTACGTGTGCCTGTGACGCCTCCACCCACTTGCTCTCTGATCACTGGCCGTGTTTGCCAGTCTGTGACCAGACAATTCTTCCTGTGTCCGTGTGCTTCCACCTGCCTCCTCTCTCTATCTCTCTCTCTCTCTCTCCCTCTGTCATCCATGTTCTCTGGAGCGGTCACTGGTGTGTCTGCACCACCGGGGGACGTGCCCTAAAGAGCAAAACGCCCCCTGGCCGTCTGCTGGCCGTTTGCCTCTCTCTCCCCCCACTCAAACGTGTCATACAGTGACAGAGCGCATTTGAGGGTCTGCTTACACCGCTCCATTCGCACTCCCCGTGCCTCAATCTTTCCGCGCGTGAGGATATTCAGTCATTGGGCACCAGACACAGAGGACAGACGTCCGTTCCAGACCAGGGAGACATCTCCACCCCGTCGTGACGCCGGGGGGCGGGGCAGTCTGGATATCGGGACCGCGGCGGCAATACCGTCACTTGAAGAAGGCGGCTCTCGCAGAGGTGACTTCCTCCCAGGAAGTACGCCGCTGGGATGTGTCTCGCGTTTCGTGCGTGCATGTCGTATACACAGGGACGTGCTGTCAAAAGCAGAGAGCAGAGCAGAGCAGAGGGTGTCAGTGGGGGGGGCTCTGGATGAGCCGAGAGGCGAAACGAGGGGGGTGTGTGAGTGTGTGTCTGAAGGAGAAGCAGCAAGCTGGAGAGACGACGAGAGAGGGTATTCCCGTGTCACCCAGTCGCTTGTTTGCCATCCTCCCATACCCAACACATAACATGCCTGGACAGGGCAAACTTGTGTATGTGCGTGTGTGTCTCCGCCAGGCCTGCTCTTCTCGGCTACCCCTGACTCTTTTGTTCCCGGCCGTTCTCCGCACGCCATCGTCATCGGCCACTTGCCTGGGCACCCACCACCCTGCGTCCTGGTTTTTTTTTTCGTTTCCTTTTCATCCGTTTGTCTCTACCTCCATTGCGTCCCGCCCAGCTTGAGGGAGAAAAAGTTCCGAAGACCCCCCCCCCCCCCCCCCCCCCC